>VYZT01017544.1:0-38957 GCA_013400735.1 Pomatostomus ruficeps | reverse complement strand
CTCCACCCCCCTCTGAGGGGGAAGTCTCTGATACACCACATCCATCTCAGAGCCAACTCTTTCTTTCTTAATCACCCACCCATTATCACCTCCCAGCAACTAATCATCCACCCATTATCACCGCCCAGCAACTAATCACTCACCCATTATCGTCCCCCAGCAACAAGAATGGGGAAAAATTCCTAAGACAGAGAGACAAAAAAAAAAAAAGAAAAAAAATATCCCAAACCCCGACACTGGGTTTTTTAAAAGTTTGATAAGATTCAAAAACTCACTTCATTTTTATATGTTAATTTAATTAGGGATGAAGAAGATAGTGCTAGTGGGGAGTTGGGATCATCCTAAATATTTTGTGTGCTGAAAAAGGTGTTCCAGCAACAGTTGTACCAGTGAAATACTGCATTTGGCAGAATGTGTTCTTTTGGCCAACTCCCTGGCCTGGATCTCCAAAGGCAGCAGGACCCTAATTCCTTTCCAAAATGGGATTTATGCTTCTGAATGCCTTTGGGAATCCAAAGCACTGAATCCCAACGAATTTCAGTGACAAAAGATATATTGTCCTGTGCATGACATCCTGCACCATTCAGAGAACCCATTCTCTGGGGAACACCGTTGCTCCGCTGTGGAGATGGGAAGAGCAGATGGCATCAGTTCTTGAACCAACCATATCCTACTGTGTGTTTTAAGGACAGATATTTAAATGGACAGTAACTGAGCAGTGACTACAAACTATGCAGCTGTTTTTGCAGAATAGTTTGGGGTTGTCCTGCGAGTTATGCAGCCCCACCTCCATATAGATCTGAGACAAACAGCAGTGGCATCAGGTTTGATGTGGAAGGCCAGATTAATGGTAGTGTGAGTCGAGCACACCACTCAGTGCCCAGCTGGCACACAAATATGATTTCCACACCCCCAGCAGTGGAAGGGGTGGCATTTCTCATACAGCAGCTTGAAACCTTGTGCTTTGAAGGGTTATCAGCATACACTTTGTAGCCTTGATGGGGTCTGTTGTCACTAAGGTAGGTAAGGCAATGAAGGATATACTCTACAAGTTATCATGTTAGAAATGACAGAGATAGAGCTGGAATTCCCTGTTGTTCTGAGGTGAGAGCAGGAATGCAGGCTTCTTCCCTGGCTCAGCAATGTGTTCATGAAAGAGGTGGTTTTCTTAGGTATTTAGGCCTCAGAAGGGCTTTGTGGTTATTTCATTGTCAGTCCAGAAGAGTGTAGGACAGAGAGACTTTCAGAAATACCTGAAATTTTCACACTCTGGAAGCAGGCTCTGTCCTTAGGCTGGATACCAATAAAGAGGATGGATGCTGAGAAAATCTTGGCTGTGGCCTGTGTAACCCGCAAATGCACATGCACTCTTCTGCTAGGAGGATGAAGGACTGGTGGGATTTCTTTACATTGCATGTCTCCTGTGTGGAGTGTGCCACTGCTCCTGGAGTTCAGTGAAACAAGACAGCCTGAAAAGCACACAGGTAATGGAGAGACTGCCAGTGCATTCAGGTTATGGGACCATAAATATTTCAGACAACAGCCTGGCTGTTCCTGAAGGTTTCATTGAATGATATGCTGGTTTTGGCCTCAAACCTAGCTGAAGTTCCTCTGCTCTCCACCTGTCCTGCTTAGCTGTATGTTCCTGCCTTGTGCTGTGGTTTGCAGGCTCCTTGCTTACATCCAAAGGAATAATTAGTTCAACAACTGGTAGTTTAGTGTATCTGAAGGCTATTCTAACCTTTTCTTCCTAGTAAACATCCCTGTGTTTTTAGGTAACTTTCTTGTAAGACTGGCAGTAGGCATTGGTGAGCAGTTCTGAAAATAATTGCTTTGTATATTTGCAGGTAGAGTAGAATCATGTTTCTGGTAGCATTCACAGATTACTGATTTGGATATTAAAATCTTAAATAATTTATTTACGGTGCTACAGAACCTTTTCCGGCTATGTTAATTATTTTTTTAAGCATAAAAAGCAGCACTCTTGTACCAGAAATGACAGTAAAAAGTCTTATCTTTCATGCTGCAATATACTTCATCAAAACAGCATCATGAGTATTGCAAAACAGAGCAAACAACTTGAAAATAAGTGTTGCATTTTTGAGCATGCACAAATTTAGGCACTATGTGCAACAAGAATGCAATGGTAACCTGATGTCATTGTGCACCACAGGTGACTATGGTCATCTGTGGATACAGAAGTTGATTTTGTCCTCTGAAATGAAAAGCTATGTGAGCTAACATGTGGCCAGGATGGAACTAGAGATTCCACAAACAGGAGGGCTGGTTATCCCTGCCAGGGAAGGGAGCTTTTTAGTAGGCTTGGAAGCTACCCGTGGACATATGTAGCCCAGCTGTTTTCTGCACAGTGGTTGTGATGGAGTGGTGCAGTAAGAGTCACACTGTGATGTGCTGGCCAGAGCACCACAGCTTCCTAATATTGTAACTTGAATGTTTGGTTCAGCTCTGTGAGTTGGTGTCCAAAGACTAAAAAATATTTTGTGTATAAAAAAACCTACAGAACCCTACAGCACACCACTTTCTATCCAGTCAGAGAAGCACCAGGTAGTATTGTACTCAGCACCACATTTTTGCTTATCATGCCTGAGCAACTATGTCCTACATTTGAACAATATTTACATTTGTAGAGGTGTCTGCTCCAAAAGTTTAAACCTCTTTTAGACTGGTGAAAAATTGCAGTACTTCCTGGAAGGCAAGAGAAAAAAATGTATATTTTGTGGTCTTTGATTTCCAAATTTAAATACATACTGTGTTGTGCCTGCTCATGATTCATAGTGTCTTGCCTAGCTGCAAGTAGTTCCCTAAAAGCATGATTCTGTTGATGGAGAACCATATGTGTATGCAGATGCTGCATGTCTATGTAACCTGCTGATACCAACCATTTCTTCATAATGGTTGCTTTATTTTCCTTGCTATGAAAATGGTTTCTGATTTTGTATCGGTAAGAGCTTTTTAATAAAAAATAGGGGCATAAAAAGAGAAATTTCTTCTATGTGTTCGCCTGCTCTTTTAAA
The DNA here is from genome assembly GCA_013400735.1 of Pomatostomus ruficeps. Taxonomy (NCBI): domain Eukaryota; kingdom Metazoa; phylum Chordata; class Aves; order Passeriformes; family Timaliidae; genus Pomatostomus; species Pomatostomus ruficeps. Next base: position 35,922 of record VYZT01017544.1, on the reverse strand, counting down.
GGAAGAGTGGAAATCTACCCTTAATCTCATTTCCTGATTTAGACCAGAGAGGGTTTGTTGTGGTACATGAACAGAGTGCCAGTGATGTGGCATGTGAATAGGTGAGGGTTGTAGGAACGCTGAGTGGAACTGTGACTGACTGGTGGAATGTAGTTATGACCATAGCAGAAGAAAAAGGTGGGTGCCAGCTTAGTGTTTGCCAGCACTTTCTTAATGCAAAAGAAGGTGCTGGACAGAAGTGGAAGGTGTGTCAGCCAATGTTGAAGTTCATTCTTGATAATTTGTGCCGACCAAATACTCCTTCCTCTAGGAATAACACATGTTGGCAGGAAATGTCTGGTGGTCTGGCTGGACACTGAGCAACTCTTGGGTTCTCTCTGTTCTAGCTACACTTCATGTCATCATCTTTGACAAGGCCAAACATCTTTCTTTTACATTTTTCTAAGAAGTATGTCTCTTCAGCCAGGGCAAGATCTGTTCACTGTAGTTACAGAGCAGGGAACCCTTTGGGCATCTCCTTGGGAAGGCACCGACCCTTGGATGTCCAGACACCATGCAAGTGGGAGGCTCCAGGATTCACACTTCTCCTCTTAACTTGTAGACAACTTACATCGGCCTCCTACCCACTGATCATTGTTGTCTTTTTATAACATGAGAGCTTCCTCTCCCATTTCTTCTTCAAATATGGCTCTTTTGGACATGCCTCTTGTGGAGAGCTCCCGTTGCTCACTTTGTTACAGCAAGGTGGAATTGCATACCTTTCTCTGGAAGCAGGCAGCTGCATGAGACCAAAGTTTGCTTTCAGTAAAGAATCAGCAGGAGCAGAGAGAAGTAATAAAGATTTGGCACTGAACACCATTCCAAGCTTGTATAAGTGGATTTCTAGGACTGTGACCCTGGAGCATGGATTGCAAAGAGCTACTGGAGAGGCTAGGCCTGAAGGGAATGCTGTGCTGGTGGGACTGTGTTTTTGCAAGGCTGCTGAGGCAAGTCCAGGCATGTGTGCATCTGTGCTGCCACCGAATTGATAGTAGGATTAGGTCCACTCCCAAAGGGGACTGAACCTAAAAAATGAACTAAAAAATGTCTGAAAAAATGAACTTCTGGAAGTAGACTAAATTCAACAGAAGTCTAGCAGACAGTAATAAAAATGGTGCCTCCCTCTTACTGTGGCTTTGTAGCCTCGTCCATTTCCTGGAAACCAACCACTCCTTTCCCAGCATTCAAACTTTAAGGCTATTAAGCAAATAAGTCAATGAAGCTGTATCTAAATATCAAATGCAGGAGCAGAGGGACAGTGACATGCTAGTTAGCATACCAAAAATCAGATTAAAAAGCCAGTTAATATTAATTTACTGAGATGATTTGCTTTCCAGTAGAGTAAGAGCAATTCAGTGGATGTACACATGTATCCACACAGGCAGATCAGAGCAGTGAACGTGGGACTCTCACAACTCCAAGGAAAGTGTTTTCATTCCGTGTTCTGAAGGCCTGCGTGAGAATTACTGGCTCCTGGCATCAGTCTGCAAGTCTCAATTGTTGTGGATGAGGGAGTCAGTCTGGATGGTGGTTGGCACAGAGGGAGGGTGGCGGGACCGGGGGGCATCGAGGAGCCAGGGAGCTGCTGGCACAGGCGGAGGCATTCACCAGTGGGCACTGCCATACGCAGTGATGCAGAGAAGCATATGCAACCAACAGAGGCAGGGGTGAAAGAAGAAAAACAAAATGTGCCATAAATATCTCTAGAAAGAGCTAATGACTGATAGATGTGTTGAATAGAGACAGCAGAAATAATTTTTGTGGATTAATTTGTAGCTCTATTGATTCAGTCAGGCACCTCTTGGCCCATGTTTACTTAATGATTCCCGTTCTTCTTTCCATCTCAGTCCTTCCCTTTGGTGCCCTATCCGTAATCCTCTTCTGTATAACTTGTAACACTTCTCATAGTGTGTCTGGAAAAAAAATGTTTCCCAAACATTAATGGGTTGCTGTTCATGAACAACCTGTGAACAAGTCTTGTAGATGTATTCATACCGTGCTGTGACTTGGGATTGGTTTACTGTGTGCCACAGTACACTGCAAATAGGTAGTGGGAGTAATTCTTAGCTCAAGTGGGGCTTGGAAGAAGGAAAGGGGGTAATTCAGGGTTCTTCTCAAAGGTGGAATTAGAAGGCATTATGAATAATTGCTATACTCAGAGTGCCATGTGTAGCTTTTTGGAAATACAGATTATTCTTATGCATAGCTGTCCTGATGCACATCCAAAATCTGTCACAATATAGCTCAGATTTTGCATGTAGAAAACATGGGTTTGGTGCATCCAAGAGGAGAGGAATGGTCGGAGTACGGATCAGGAATAGCAGTTCCTGTGTGCAGGCCAGCTTTCCCAGTTTCAAGCTGCACATTAGATGTGCAAGCATTAAAAGTTTTACTGACTTTCCAGTGAGTCCAGAGAATGCCTGCCTTGCAAACAAGATACAGCGTTTATTTCTTCTCTTAATTTGAGAGCATCATCTTCCCAATGAAGTCTAAAAAAAGCTGAACAAAGGATGACTGTTTCTGTATAATTCATGAAACCTCTACTGTCATAACCTTTTAAACAGTTATTTTTATTTAAGATGTGTAAATTTCAAGTCTTTTTTTAATGGGGTACATAAATGACATAATAAATGTTTCTTTCCAAGATATGGTGCATAAGGTATTTCACAAGCAGTTGCTGAAATGTGATAGGTTGAGTATATGAATAGCATATTTTATGTAAGTACAATATGTTAACATGGTATATGATAGAATTAAACAAGCTGTAATCTAATCTAGCTCTTTAGCTCCATAAAGCTATGGAGGTGGGGAAGCTATTGTCTTTCAGAATTAAAGTTCTTTTTAAGTATTAGCAAAAGGACGATTATTTGCTGATTCTGTATCAAAATTCTGTTGAAGTGTCTTGTGTAAAAATGGCAGTTCAAATCAAGAGAGGCTTGAAACTAAGTTAGGACATCAATTTAATGTAATTGCTTGGGGGTTTTTAAAGGAAAAAATCTATATAATATTATTTTGAATAGTTAACATACAGTATTTCAACAGGGGAAGCACTGATTAGATCACCACAATCTATTTTATGCCATCAGGATTGCTGAGGGGGCTTACAATTGTGTTAAATTTTCATATTACTCATATTCACACATTAATGAACAGATGCATTGTTACTATTGGGATTTTGCCATTTGGCCTTTCACATCTCTAATCATGATGTCCTACTGAGATATTTACCGTTCTCGCAGAAATTCGGTTATTGATACATGGCCGTCCACCGCATTCATTACTCCGTGTTTGTCCGCGGCTCTCCCGGCGAGAAGTAAGGGCTCGGGTTGCGGGGATGTAACGCGAGTCCTCCGCCGGGGCGCTCCGGCGCTCGAGCTCGCACCGACAGAGCTCAAACTCCCCCCGGGAAAGTGACCCCGGCACGGTCCCGGCGCCCCTCCCCGAGCGGCTGCTGGGGGCCGGCGGACAGGGAAGGCGGCGGGGAAGCCGGGAGGCAGGCAGGGATGCAGGGAAACAGGGATGCGGACAGGCAGCGGCCGGCGGCCGGCGCAGCGGGGCTCTGGCAGCCCCGGCGAGCGGCTACTGTAGCTTTAAGGCGGCAAGTTCGACAGAAGACTTGTGTTTCTTTACGAGCGCACCACGGCGAATATTTTGTCTAGCCTCGGGGGAAGAGCTTTGTCGTAGACTTTGCTGACAATGGACTTAAAAGTAAGGCGGGCTGCTTTCGGTGCCTGGAGGCTCCGAAGCCCATTGTCAGCTCACAATGGATCCCTGTTGCCGCATTCCTCCTTTGCAAAGGTTTGTTGGCTTTTAGTGACTGACAGCTCTCCGCCGCAAATGCCGCATTTGCTCCGGCCTGTTTACACGCTGTTACGGAGTTTTTAGAAAAGCACAGAGGAATGATAATTTTAAAAAATAAAAAAAAAAAAAATAAGGAAACGGGGTGGTATTTATCTGACCTATTCACGTTGGGGAAAATTGTTTCCTTCGTAGGTGCTTCGAGGGGACGGACGAACTTAAGCAGTAGCTGCGCAAGTGCTTGGAGCTCGGCAGCGCCTCCGGCTCACCAGCCCCGGCACGGACCGTGCTCTGCGCGGCGGCTTCTCTCGCGCCCGCATCCCTAGGATTTAATGAGATTTAGAGATAAATTTAAGAGATTCTATCAGAGAAATCTCACTCGGGAAAGCCCGGGATCTGCACAGGGAGCGCCCGCGAGTAACCGGGAGGAGATCGGGTGCTGCAACTTGAATAAAAATGTCACGGAACGAAACACCCTCTTGTGCTGTCGGTGGCATCCGAAGGTTGTCGCTGCTCTCCCGGCGAGATGCGGGCGTGGGGCTGTGTCTGGCTCGGGTGTCTGTCAGTCCCGCCGTGTGTCTGAGCACGGCCGGGGGCGAGCAGAGGCGAGGCTGATGCAGGAGAGCATCCCTGCTCCCGTGGCACTGCAGCTCCCTGTGCGCGAATCCTGCCCTGCGGGCGGCAGGGCTAGGGGAGCCCGGGCTCGCTCTCCCCCCGGGAGCCGTGGGGCCCTTGCGGGGAGAGCGCGGCCGGCAGAGCCGCCCCGAGGAACCGCAGCGCCTCCGAGCTCCAAGTTGGGGCTTAAGAAAGGAGGCGGAATTAGCCAAACGAGATAATGAAGGTTGCTCATAATAGTTTTTACTATGGGGAAAATTAACCAGTTGCTAATAATTGTATGGTCTCTAGGCCAGACGGTCCCTTTGATAAGTTAACATGTACTCTCTTTATGCTCCTGGTAGGGGGTAAACAAACTCCTGAACAAATACAAATACACATAAACACAAATGTGGAGAATAGCAGTATATGTCTTAGATCCAGATAATAAGTGTGGGTATTGTTATTTAGATGGCACATACTGGGACACTTATCTTTTAGTACACTCCATTTTCTAACTGAATGCAGTGCTAATCGTGGGATTGAAAGCTATTGTAATTGTGTACCCATCTAAATGCTGACAAGAATATACAATTACATTGTTTGGAATTGAGTTTAATGTTCTCTGAATTTTATTAGCATTTATATTTACTTATGCATTAAAATTCTACACAAAAAGAGGTCAGAACACAAGAGTTACAGACATAAATATCAGACCCATCCACACCCTCGCTGCATTTTTCCTGAAAATACGAAACAAATATATTTTATTTTATTTTATTTTATTTTTAAAGGAAGTGATAGAATCTGAAATGAGCAAATAATGGGTTTCCATTCTAAGCAATGCCTTTTCTCCCTCTGGATTTTGCAGTCTTTTAAAGCTTTTTTCCATACCCAACTTTTTATTATTATTTATAATGCGCATGTTACTGGAAAATCTTTCCACAGTGTGCTTACCACCACACGATATTTAAACACACATTATAAAGTGGATGTAATTGTAAAGACTCAGAGGGATATAATTACATGTAGCAGATTTAGGAGCTAATTCTTTGCTTCTTTCTCTCTTTCTCTCTCTCTCTCTCTTTACTCTGCATTTTATCAACATAATTATTTTTTGACTGCAGACTAACACCCAGGAACTGACAGGCATCCATTATAAGCAGCAACTTGTTCAACAAATTGAAAAACAATGAACTGCAAGTTTTATGTGCCCATTGTAATACGGAATTATCAGAGCTTTGTTCCACTAGAGGAAAAAGCTAATGGTTTTGAAACAGCAGGTGACAAAACACATTCAGTTTTTTTTCTTTTTTTTTGTTCCCCTTTTTTATTTTTTTTTCTCTTCCCTCCCATCTTATCAGTTTGTTGATGAAGTCATTACGAACTAGGGCCCAGAATAGGGTTGGCCTTATTTTTAGCAGATAGACTTCTAATGAGTTCTGTTGTGGAGACAGTCATGTTGATTTGCTTACATTTTTTTTCCCCCCTTCACTCAGAAACTCCCAGTATTGAAAAGCTACTATCAAAGGACTGGAAAGACAAGCTTCTTGCCATGGGATCAGGGAACTTTGGAGAAATAAAAGGTAATGCTGTTTCTGTGCTAAAGGAAATTAAGAATGAATATACAGATACCACTGGCTTTATGGAATTTTGTCTGCTCCTCGTCCCCTCCCCTTCAAACATGGTAATTTGGGGTTTAAATGAAATGTATGCACTTCCATCTGTGACAATATAAACTAGTGAAATGGTATATTGCCCTAAGTGAGTGAATTTACATTAAGCTTTTGTTGCATATATCATTCTGTGTTACAAATGAACACATCCTATTGCTGGATTGGGGGAAAAAAAGTCAATTCATGTATCAAATATATGTGGTGTCAGAGTATATAGCAGAGCTCAGTTTCTGAAATCTGAGGGTGATCAGAATTCCTTGTTGATTTTTGGACAGATTTTGATGATGTAGTTTTTGGTTTTTGGTTTTTTTTTTTTTACTCTTTTTTCTTACTTTTTTTTGCATGCAGGAAAAAGTAAAAAGAACAAAGTTTGTGTAATGATACCTCTAGGTACTGAAATTAGCCAGTGCAGATTTTAAAAGACAGCGTACAACATCTGTGCACTAAAGCATGTCCTTTTAAAGCCGTACTCCAGAAGGAAAATTACAAAATTTGACCACTCTCCAGCAGCAGTAGCTTCTGCTTTGCCAAGATAGTTTCCCATTTTATATATCTGAGGTCATTTTAGGAAACCTGTAGTTATTCGTTTTCAATGTAATTGAATATTTTTATAATTCCTCTGCAGTGCTTATGATGAGGAACTCACTCAAAATACACACGTCAAAAATTGTAAGTTTTCAGAGCAGCCGTTATCACTCTGAAAAGAAACAGTGACTGATTCTTCTCCCATTTGTTTCAGTGTACATCTGGAGTAGCAAAATCCAAGCCAATGTTGTTTTGGAAATGTGAAAGTAGAATGAGATTAAAATTAAACCCTTCTCATGTGTTTATAAACTGGATTTAATTTCTCTCCGTTATTTTTGGTATGTTTGCTTACTAACGTTGTCCCTGATCTAGAGATCCATACTCAGGCAGGCTCCCAAACCTTGTGCCTGACAGGTTTAAGGACCGTGTGCATAAGAGGTGGGCAGTATTCAGTAAAGCATCCAACACAGCATGCTCTCACAGGTTAATTGATTGGTGCATATGCAAAGAAAGTGTTATTTTAATTATATGGGCCTTCCAGCCTGTCACCGATAAGCCACTAGCATTAGTTTGTGCTATTCCACTGACACAGGTTGGAAAATACGCCACTTGTTTCCCCAGGCTTCTCCCTAAGAGGTTGTAATTCAAAAATATATATTCATTACATATATAGAATAACTTTATAACAGAATATAGTGCTCCAGCCCCCAATGGGCTGAGATGTTGTTGTTGCTGCTGTTACATTATTATTATTATTATTATTATTATTATTATTATTATTATTATTATTATTATTATCATTATTATTATTANTTATTATTATTATTATTACTACTACTACTACTACTATTACAGAGGGCCAAACCCTGGGAATTTCATTGCTGCTCTGTATGTAAAGCAACAGGTGATAAAGAGCAAGGGCAGCCAGTGGGTTTACCTGGGAGTTCTGGGTTTTAAAAGCATATTGTTTTAAAATATCATCCTTTGTCATGAATGGATGAATTTTTACGATGTTTCAGGGACAAGGTATGAGGAGATATCTTTCATATCCACTTTTGAGTGTGTATTTCCGCAGATCTTGTATGCTGTATGGAGCCTCTTTAACTCTTGATGCACTGGAGCCTTTAGAACGACTTCCAGTGATTCTCCAGTGCCTTTGGACTCAGCTGCTCTCAAGAGTGCTGTGCACTGAGAAGGTGGTCTGTTCCAAGTGCCTATGATCTTGTTCTTTTGGAGGGCAATCTTTTTTCTCCCTTCCTCTTTTTCCCTTCTACAAGCTAAACTTGAAAGCAGCAGCAGCCAGCTATATGCTACTGTGAGAGAAATTCAACAGTCCTTTCAGTCATGCCTGGGGGAAAGGATGGGGAGCAACAGCACAGCCTCAAAGAAGACTTTTCTTTGCTTTAATTTTTGGTTTTTAGCTTTATATTTTGAACACAAGTCGAGTTATTGTTCTGTAGCTCTGTTCAAAAGCCTCACATCTGAGGCTTTTTAGTGCAACTGTGGTTCTATGGTTGGGGGCATGGTTATTAGGTGTTTGGATCAAGTTTGGCAGTAAGCTGTGAAAACAGGCACTGGTTTATTTTTCCTACTGACTGCCGTGACAGTTGCAATTATTGTCCATTGTTCCTAGGTGGCTAGAAAGGAGGGAGGATACAATAGAGCATTGCCCTCTGGGGGTAAATGAATTTGACGTACAGATTCTTGGGGGGTCAGGCAGGCTGATTATTTAGTGCCCAGGAATGTGGTTTTCGTGGCACCATCAGCCATGAGCAGCCAACAATGGCTCAGCTGTATTGCAGCTGTATTTAGTGAGGCAGCAGGAAAGGTGTGTAAGTTGAGCTGCTCTAAAGCCACATACACGTGTACAAACACACATCTACTATCCTACAAAATGATTTTGTCCTTCTATAGTTATTAAGTTTTCCAGTTGTGATCTTTTAATTAACTTCTCTCTCTGTATTTGGCCTGGCAGCTGCGTTTTTTCTGCCCCTCATTTCTCTATTAGTGATATTTGGAAACCCCCACTTAAGTCGTTTCTTATTATTAATACACCCTGGAATGTGGACAGCACTAGGAGCTGCACTGCCCAACTGTCTTACACACTGAAGAGTTTTTTTCCATTTAACTGCTCAAAATTTCATTGTGTTTTTCATTAGGTTTGGGGGGGATTTACTAAGTCATGTGCTAAAGTCTCAGCACTAGGCTACATATTGTTAATGCCCAAGTCTATGTTATTGTCATTGAGTTTTATTCTCTGGGAGAGATTAAAAGAAAGGGAGATGAAGAGGAAGACTTTCCTATTAGCGTGATTTCTCTTAAGTTAGAAAGCAGTAATATTTTATTAAAGATTGGAGAACTGGTGAATGGTTGGAAGTCACCAGACTCACATGTTTTGTATTCCGTTGTTTCTCTTAGTTGCTTTGTTACCTTTGGCTGCTACTTTAAACCCTCCTTTCTTCATCTGCACGCCTGTAAAACGGGAGAACGAACCATCACTGGGTATCTGCAGAGAGACAGCTGCAAACTTCAAGATCACAGTTAGAAGGAACTATAGATATCCAGTTACTAATTGAAAAGGAAATGTACTGTTTTATTCCACGGCTTGACTGAAAGGCACTACAAGGGAATATTCTTAAAATGGGGCAATCTTTCATATCTGTAGAAATTGTAACTCAAATACTTGTGTTTTTTCAGAGAGATAATCTGCCACTAGAGATTTCTTAAGAAATTCTGTTTTGATATCCATGGGATTTTTACTCTGCTCAAAACCAGTCACTATATAGTAAGCCCCACAAAACATGCTGTTAAATAGAAGTATTTTAAAGTGAAGCTGTAAAACTGTATATTGAATTGGTTAAAGCCTGTTCAAACTTATTTACATCTATCATATTCAAAACCAGGGCTCAAAAGGCCTCTGGATTATTCATGGATAATGCAGTTTATTGGATTCAGTGGAGCAGAGAGATCTTCAGGTCTCAAACCGATCGTCTACAGGAAGGATAATCATCCCCTTTTCTGCTGCCAGTGTAACTGCCTCATAGCTGTGCATTGCAGGGGGAAAGGAGGTACTGTCCTCCAGTGTTACCTGGAAAAGGTATAAAAAATATACTTATTTCTTAAATATCAGTGATCATCCCTATATGTAGAAAATTAACATGAAGCTTCCCTTTCCCTGGGCCGCAGGAGCAGTGCTGGACCCTCAGGTGCATCATGGGTTGTCCAGCCTTGCTCGCACGGAGGTTTGAGTGAGGCAGCTTTAGCCATCATGCGAACTCTTCTTAAAACTCCCTTGCTGTGCACAAAGCCTTGCTGCTAATCTTGTCCACCTCTCTATTGAGACTTGTCAAGACATAATAATGTGTATTTTATATGTTCCCCACTTAGCTAATTTTGAATAGGTGTGTGGAACAAAAGGCTAAACAGATTTTTGTTTCCAGTCTTTCTGAGTTGGTTTTCTGTTGAAGGCATTGTTAACAGTGATTGTGCCTGAATCTCTCAAGAAAGACTGTGCAAGTCTGAACCTGATATATTTTTGTTGTTGTTTGAAAAACCTTTTCTATTGTGTGGGTTAGTTTGTAAACAACTCAGGTGAAGAGTTTTCTGCACTCACTGTGAAAGGGATTGTTGTTAGGTTAAAATCAGCTCTTCATTGTATCCCCTTAAATCTAGGTGACTCCAGAGACTGTATTGGGGTAACCATAGATTTATAGATGTAATTGAAAGCGAGATTAGCCTACCAATCCTGATCTTTAATTCAAGTTAACACAGACATTTGTTTAGTGTGAGAAACTGGATTCCAAATTCCATGAAGTATCAGTACAGGTATTGTGTCAAGCTGTGTTTGATGTGAGATAGAGCTGTGTTTGCTGAAGACTCTGATTTTGCTCATGTGCTCGGAAGATGGGGCATGAGAGAGTACGCAGTGAACGGTTTTAGGACTGCCAATAATGGATAAAGAGAAATAATCCATTCAGCTATACTATAGCTCATCAGAGCCCATGAATTAAAGACATATGTTATGTAGATTCAATGTATGGATTAAAACGGATAATCTGGTAGGTGACACACAGAATCTTGAGATAAGTGAGCTATGCAGATTCAGTATATGGATTGTGACGGATAATTCCATTTAAGTAATGCCGGACAAGTTGAAGGCAAGTAAGCTTTGGGTAGTGCTCAGGTTATGTACAGTAATCCAGTGAGTGACACTTTGGATCGCGTAATCTGTAAACTAAAGACAAGGAAGCTGGGGATTCTGCATTTAGATGTGGACAGGAAGAAGGAGGGGGCAGGGGAGAAAGATTATTCATGGGGAATACACAGGGTTTAAACCTTTGACTAATACAGCACAGATCCCCAGGAGATGTGTGAAAGCTACACACTTTCTTAGGAGCTGTGTGAATTCTGCATTTGCAAATTAATGGTTTGAAAATGTTTGCAAACTTGTGTCAGATGTGGATGTTTCACATTATTTTTTTGTGGGTAGTATTGTAAGTGGAGTGGCAAGAGAAGGAGGGTGAGAGTCATAAGTGAAGGAGGTAAGATGTGTTGGACTGTCAGCTTTTAACTGTGATAAATTCAGTAATTGTTGCAACCTACTTAGTATATTCTTCTTTGTGTTTATTTTTTTGAGGACTTTAATAGTAGCAAATTGCAAATTGAGCTTCAGTCCTTTGTTAATATACCAGAAGTGCTGGGGTGCATGGGAACCTGCCCAGTTGCACTCAGGGAATCCTAAGTTTCGAGAGGAAATTTGGCAGCTGCCAAAATAGTGGAGGTTGATCGCAACGCAATGTGATACTCTCAGGCTGCAGAGATGTAGCCAGTGCTAGCTGAGCCACACCAACACAGAACTTCTTCAGGCCAAAAGAAGCCTGAAGTGGAGATTGTGACTGCATGGAGCTGCTCCTATTTGACCCTAGAATGGGAGGTTAGTTGAGGGTAGTGTATGTGGAAGGAGGGTCAAGAGGAATGTTTTTTGAAGTATCTAAAAATGTGATTTTATGGCAAAACAGCAAATTCAGGTTGTTCTGGATTTATATTTTTGTACATAAAGGTACTTAATTTGATCAGAAAAAATCAGGTTCTAATTGTATTTTTAAGATGTGATTATTGATAGTGATAATAGAATAAAATTGAACTAATTAAGGTAGCAAATGCCAATGCCTTTGTTTGGACATATGAAAGCCAGACCGCTATATTTAAAAATTGTTCAAAGTTGGTTGACAGAAGGGTCCTAAAACTGTGCTTGGTGCTACTAAAAGTACCTGAAAGATGCGCTGATAGAGCTGAATGTCTCTGAGCTACAGCTGCCAGTTTGTCAAAACAGCACAAAGCAAACACACGCATGCACGCGCGCACACACTTTCTACTCTTTTTCCTGCTGCTGCATAAAATTCCAGCAGCAAATGCTATTTTCCTAGCCTATTTCTAACTGGTTGTCTAGACAGTAAAACAATGAATAACCTCGGAGAAATAGTCTCAATACAAATGTTGTCTATTCCTTTTGTAACCTTGACAGTAAGTTGCTAACCTGGTTGAATACCAAACTTTGTTTGTAGTCTCCTGTACCAAAACTATTTTCTGACGGCAAATAAAGAGTACTCAGTGACAGCTTCTTTCCAGCATTGCGAAATAGCAAAGTGCTGGTTGGTTACAGAGCAGACGGCTGAGCTTTTTTTCCCCACAGAATATGAGTTCTTCAGGCTAGTAATGGCAAAAGAGGGTAATTGGTCGTAATTTGTTTTTATTCATTCTGCAGCCTTCCACTCAAACATAAAAGATTAAGACTGTCTGTCTGCTGAAATAAATACCTTCCTTATATCTCGCTGTTCTAAAATGGATTTTTACTTGTCAAACAGAGAAGATTCATTACATAAATCTGTAGGTACAGACAAATCAGTTTGAATTGTGCACTTTTTCTTTCCTTGTTTCTTTTTCTGGTGGCTCTGGCTTTCCAAGTAAAAAGCAGTCAGAAAGTTTTCTTTTATTATGCTGACTCGCCCTATCAATAAGATGAAATAATTTAATTTAGCAAGGTGGTAGTTGTAAGTGGTGGCAGTCATTGTGTAGCAAAGTTGGCTTAAATACTTAATGAAAAATGCCAGTTTTCAGATTTTTTTTTTCCTGACAGCTCCAGGATTTAGTGGCCTGAAAAGCTATGTTCTTGTCCATAATAAAGCATTCTCTGAAGTACTGATTAGGGAAGCATCGGGGGAGTTTGCACACGTGTACAAGCACTGACCCACATCCACCCACCAACACATCCCAGCAAGTACATAATTTAAAGTACAATCCCACTGCTTGGCCATAAACATTTCACATTACTGCTCAAAAACAGAGGAGAGAAGAGTTTAAATTCTGAACTTACCACAGCCAGTTAGACCTGTTTATCAGGCTACTGCTCCTGAAGGAAACATCAGCTCCCCCTTGCCTCACATATGTGACTTCAGGTGATGTTAGCAACATGAAGGGGAATACTCCTCTTTAAATTCATGTCATAAATAGATTTTTAAATTTTTTTTTAGGGAGAGCATGACACAGATTAGTTTGCTTTAAAGCAGAAGAAGACTAGGTGGCCTGTCTGTTACTTTCCTGGTTTCCTTACTGAGTAGAGTAATGTTGGGTTTAAATTTCTAATATGTCAAGGTTAAAACTGGGGCGAGGAGTGGGGGAAAAAAATAGTTGACAATGGAATGAGAATGGTACTCTGGAGGAAAGATACTGTAAGAAAACCCCCTAGAAGAGATACTTATTTTATGAACTACTGATAATTTTATTTTTTCTTTGGATTTGGTACAGTTAGGACTAGTAGGATTTTACTCTTTCTGAGGACAGCTTGGTTAATAGACTGTTCAGTTTGAAAAACCTCCTTCATTTTTGTATCAAAACTGTAACCTTCCCTACCTTAAAAAGTCCACTGGAAAAACACACCATTGCAGGAAATGCTTTGAGGTGACTCAAGTCTTTAGCTCACCTATGGGCTGTAGCTCAGTCCTTGTCACACTGTTGTTATGTCAGAGTAAAGTTACACAGAAACTGTGTTGTGGCATGGTTCTGTTGCCTGTTAAATTGGATGACATCAATAACTGGTTCATTCGTAAGGGTCTGGCTGAAACCCTACCTTGTCTCCAACTGGGTCAAACACAGACTTAATTATCTATTTAACATGTATCACTGTTAAAAGTCAGTGGGGAAGTTCTCGGCCTTGGTGAAATAGTTCTGCTGGTGACTTCATCGAGGCCAGCAATAAAACCTCCTACACCACATAAAGTTTAGAGTGACTTTAGGCAAGTTGCTAAAAACTTCATGCCTTAGTTTATTATTGAAAAAACATAATGCATACTGTTACCTTCCTACCTGCAAACAGTCTTTAAGAAGATCAATTAGGTAGTGCTTTGAAATTAAAAAATGCTTTATACTGTATGCTGTAGTTATTATTATACATCTTAACATTATTTGAATACAGAGTACTTCAAAATATTATTTCCATTTAATGATTTTTTTCCCCATAGAAAACTTCATAGATAGAGGAGAATTTTTTTTCTTTTAGAACTACAGTTAATGATATGAACATAATACAATATTATGTCTTCCAGACTTTGTACTTGTGCATTGTTTTCTTTGATTTCCCTTTGAAAGACGGATTCTGACAGTTCAAAAGCTATTTATGCAATTACTTTGATAGTAAACTGACTTGGTGGATAGATTTTGCTGTCTGTATGGGTGAGTGTGCACACGAGCACTCCTGGCTGATGCCATTCCCGGCAGTTTAATGGGGACATGGCAGAGGGATGGAGGGGAGAGCCCTGTTGTGTCTCTGCCCCTGCAGATACACATCCCTAGGCTGTCTGGGAGCAAACACTCGCGCTGCCTGAGCATTTGCAGCAAAAGCTTAAAATGTCTGTTAAAGAAAATATTGGCTTTCTCAATTTCTCATTTACATTCTCATTCTGTCTAATAAATTATAATAAAGTATTTACTGTTTTGATCGCAAAAGCAGTTTCTCTGCCTTTTTTTTGCTTTGGTTCTGTTTTGGGTGGGTATGCCAAGGTTTCTCCTGTTCGTTTTCTCACTTTAAGTGTGTCATTTGGTCATATTGGTGTCTTCATTCTAATGTTTATTAAAATGTTACTGTCACTGCCAGTCTGAGACTGTGAATCAGAACTAAGAATGTGTAATAGTTTATTTCACATTTGAGTAAATTTCTTTTACTACTTAAACACTATTATGGGTTGTGTTGATCTGAGATGAAGTTTAGGTTTGGCGATACAGAATGCCACTAATTTGAGTCTTCTTTTATTGCCATCTGCTGTGGGTGTCACATCCACAAACATGGGGTTTTTTTCCTGAGTCCCTCTTCGTGGTAGTAGAGGATAAGATGATGCATCTGGAAAGCATCTTTTCTTGGGCCTTTCACTGTATCAGCCTGCAGTGTGTACTTTGATGTTCCTTTTCCTGAGTTGTTTTGATCAGTTGTGAAAAATCCATGTTTTGCCATTGCAGTGATAGAGCACAGAGAGAACAGTATGACCACCTAAAGCAATCTCCTGAAAGGCAGGTGGCCTGGTGGTTAAAAGCTTTGTTAGATGTAAAATAATGTGCAATATCTGTTTGTCGTGGATCTGACAGTAATTAAGACTAATTCTTGAGGCGGTCATTGATGCAAGACACTCCTTTTGCTCCTCACTCAGTAGCTCTGTGAAGTGCTCTTGCTTGCTGTAAAGCTGTGTGCTGCAATAATGGACACTTGGGGTTTTTTCCTTCATCCCTGCTGCATGGCTGGAGTGAGAGCACTGCAATGTGTAAAGGCCAACTCCAGAACCATTCCCAACTCTGTGCTGCTTGGAGCAGCTCCAAGTGAGTTTAGTAAGGAAGCAGCTGAAGGTGGCTGCTGGGGCTGGGGGTTTGCAGCCCTTCCCAAGTTCTAGGAGGGTTAGCAGCCATGTGGATAGCTCATTAATTCACAAGTTGCATAATTGGAGCAACTGTCTTTATTCAGTTGTTGGCTTAAAATACGGACATGTTTTGCACTGTAAGCTACAGAATTCTTAAAATGGAAGTCCATTAGCTGCCAAGACACTTCACGCGATGATACAGGTTTAGATCTCGTGCAGGTTAACAGAGAGAAAATAGTGAGGGTAGGACAAAAGTCCACCATCCTTGTTTATCCCCAGTCTAGAAAAGGGTACAAAAAAACAACTGGAGCTCTTCATCCTGTAGTAGTTTTTAATACGCCAGGAAAAATTCCTACAACTGACTGTACTTGTGTAGTGACCCCACTGTTGCCCTCACCTCACCATTAAATAAATAACACTGACCATGCTTTGGCCTTCATGTGTTATGCAAACTAATGCATGATTGGCAGTGGCAACTGTGAAATGGCACTTTTGTTGACTATTTCCATGAAGGTAATTATAGAAAAGGTGTGCTAGGAATAAGGCTCACATAAAAAATACCAACCTTAAACTAAATGCAAACAATTAACATTATTATCAAGACCATCTGATTCAAGTACTTCCTTTTTTTTTTTTTTCATTGTCACATATTTACAAGCCACTGGTTACCTGCAAGATACCTAAAATGATGATTTGTCGTCAGTGGGCCTTACACAGATGTTTGGGTAAGACAAGAGGAAATATACACAGAACTCATCTCTCATTAGAGCCCCATAGCTGATCTTTTGCCTCTGGTTTTGCACAGGTCACTTGAGCGTATGGCTATCCAAGTACTTATTTTGCAAGGAATTAGTACCTCAAAGAATTGAAATTATCATTAAGTACTATTCCAGTTACTGGAAGGATGGCTTAGTCATGTGAAAATAAAGTACCTACTAAGCCGTGTTTTCCAGAAAGTATTCTCCAACAGAAGATTTTTTTATAAAGCTGATGCTGATAAATTTCCCCGTTTGGTTTATTAGCAAACTGAAATAGCTTAAGAAATATAATACAAGAAGTCTGCCTTTTGTCAGACTACTTCCACTCCAGCTGTATAAACCCAAAGAATTATTCACTGTACTTATTAAGGTAGGATATAAAACACCCCTTCTGGGCATTTCAGATTTTCTTTAAGAACTGAATAATAATGAAGAGACTAAGTCGATTTGTCCCTGGCTGCATGGCTGCAGTGTGCCTGTGATTTTGGTGTCTGCACTGGCACTTCACTGCACTGCCTGCTTGCTCATAGTTCATAGAGTCATAATTTGGCTTGGAAGGTCTTTAGGTCCAAGCCCCCTGCAATGGGCAGGGACACCTTTCTCTACATCAGGTTGTTCAAAGCCCTGTCCAACATGCCCTTGAAAATTTCCAAAAATGGGGCATGCACCCCCTCTCTGGGCAACCTGTTTCAGTTTTACCACCCTCATTGTAAATAATTTCTTCCTTGTATCTAATCTAAATCGACCATCTTTTAGTTTAAAACTAAGCCTCTTGTCCTGTCACAGCAGGCTCTGCTAAAAAGTTTTCCCCCTTCTTTACAAGCCCCTTTTAGGTGCTGGAAGGTGTCTCTGGAGCCTTCTTTTCTCTAGGCTGAACAGCCCGAACTCGCTCAGCCTTTCTGATAAAAAAGGTGCTCCAGCCCTCTGATCACGTTCATGGCCTCCTCTGTACCTCTTCCAACCAGTCCATGTCTTTCCTGTGCTGAGGACCCTGAAGCAGGACACAGTACTTCATCTTCATTCTTGGAATTCAGAGAAAGCTGCTCTTTTCCTGGTGAGGAAGTTTTTTGCTGCTGTCTGGGTCAGTCAGGCTGCAGAAGCAGTGCAGGAGGTGGATGGCTCTGCCTGTGCACATGGAGTGTCCTGTCCCCTCGCAGGAAGTGCAGCCAGAATTTTGACACATAGGGTTGGATATCAGCACGTCTTTTTCTGCCACTGTTGGTAGCTAACTCTGTGATCCCTCTCTGTCAGTTTACACATATGGAAACATTTTTCCACCTTTCAGATTAATTTAAAGGTGGGGATTAATTAAACTTTACAAAGTGCTTTTTGATTCCCAACTGAAAGCTACTGTAGTAGCTCAAAATACACTGAGGAACCAGTACTGGCTGAGGAGCTTTGATGTGTGTTGGTGTATTTGACAGTGATTTCTTTTTGCTTACCCTAACTCAAGGACTGAGGCAATCCTGTGTATTCCTTCTTTCTCTAGAACCTTCTTCCCCTCTCTCTCTCTCATGCTTGCATCCACCCCTCAGTAAAATTTAGGAATAAAATATCTGCAGAATAAATAAATAAAAAATACTTTGTTTTCAGATGTTTCAGTTATAGTGGCAGTATCAGTGTATGATAGTCCTCATTAGAGGAGCATGACAGTAAACCCACATGGACAGGCAGGGGCTGCCTTCTAGAATAATTCTTCTGCACCACTTGGAAACACTGCACCATTTTTGCCCAGGGAAAAATAAATAAAGGATGGAAGAGTGGCAGCAGAAATTTCTGATTAATTCCATGGCCAGGTGGCAAATGCATTATTTGTAGCAATTTTCTGTCTCCAATGTTGGAAGTAAAAACCATAGTTTAGAAGTGTTTGGTTCAGCCGTGTTAGTGTTTTAGCACTGGCTTCCATTCCTTCTCACAGCTTTTAGCAGTACAGGTTTAAAGTCCTATGGTTTCTGTTTTCATTGTGTTTCTCAAGTTTCCAGCTTGTACCACAGTTTTTTTGGAGGCTTTATCTGAGACTGTTCTGCTGTAGTTCTTTTTTATGTTGTGAGAATATTTTCACAGAAACTTCTAGAACCCTAATAAAAACCAATTTAGTTACATTTCTTCTGTCACATTTTTTCTGGTGATCCGTTGTTGTTTTCCACCTGCATATGTCTGTCTACAAATAGATTTAAGGACTTGGATTTGGCTAATGTAGCAAATGGGATGTTGCCTGGGATCACAGTATTGAAATTAAGTAGAAGTAAAAATAACAAAAAAAAGTAAATTAAGCTAACTATCAAGCAAAGAGCCCTCCCAGTGCCACCTCTAAGGCTGTGGCACAGCCTTTCAAAGCAAGCAGTTATGATTCACCATTTCAGACATTTCAATCCAATCTAGAAAGCTGTAGTAAATATATTGTAGGGAACATTCCTGCAGTGGCAGGGGGGTAGACTAAATGAGCTATTACCAGTAGCTCTTTTCCATGTCTGACTGATAGTTGGCTAGGAACATGTTTGGTATAGTCGCCAATTTTTTTTTTTTGTTTTTTTTTTTTTCACTTGGAGAGCACTGGTGACATTGGCAGAAGAATGCTTCCTGTGTTTCAAAGAGATTTGTGTGGCAGGGTAGTCCCAAAAGCAGGCTATTTTCAGAGGAGGCATTGACACTGATAGCCTTAATCCTTTCCTAAAGGCTTTTTAGAAAGATTTTCATAGAATCTGACTCATGTGAGAGGGTGTGGTGGTATTTGGGATATCTGTGGATTAGGTGTTACACATATATTCCGGTCTTTTAAATTCACAAATTCACAGTAAAACGTTCCTGCATATATTAAAAATGCCTTTTTTTTTTTTTTTGGTAATTTTTGATTCATAGCTTTTGATTATTTTTGGAATTTTTTCTTCACTTTCCTTATAACCACTGTCCTTCTAGGTAGAAAAAGAGTATTTTCAGCATGATTGTGCAAGTGAGGTAGTGAGTTCCTCTGTGTCTGCTGAACTCTACTGTAAAAAAGCATCTAATAACAATACAAATAAGAACGATGGTGAGTTGTGTTTAACTCAGGTTTTACGATAAGTTTATGAAAGACTTTTCCCTTTAAAAGTGCACATTGGTGGCAGCAACAGCAATAGGAGTTGCTGACAATTTAAATACTGTATCATTTAATGCTAATCAGGGCAGCTGTAGATGATATAACAGGTTTTAGAGGGATGTTAGTACTCACCATACATCGATGCTTTGACACCTACAGAAACTGTCTTTGTCCTAAGTTTCTGTAGTTGTCTTACAAACCTGGAAGGGTTGATTTTGTTCCCCAGTGTTTAAAACTTGAAACTTTCTCAAAATAGGCAGTATTATTTCACCTTATTAATCTGACAAAAAGGCAGTGGAAAATAGATGAAAGGGCAAAGAAATATTGAAGGGGGGACACCAGATCAAAGCCTGTGTTCAGATTTATCCTCCATGGCTCATTTTCCTGTAGAAGAATAGGTCTTAGTGTGCAGCATATTGCAATATGGTGCTGCTGCTCTGTGGTTCTCCTAAAACTTTGCTTACAGTAAAGCTGCAGAATAAAAACCTGGATCACTCTAAATTTCCTCTCTTCTCTTTACCCTTTTTTTTTTCCTTTTCCCACCATATGATGCCTAGGGACTCCAGAAAGCCTTGCAGAGAAAGAAAGGCAGCTCATGGGTATGATCAATCAGCTGACCAGTTTGAGGGAACAGCTGCTAGCAGCTCATGATGAACAGAAGAAGCTGGCTGCATCTCAGATTGAGAAACAACGCCAGCAAATGGAGCTGGCTAAGCAGCAACAAGAACAGGTGAGTGATTATTACAGTGGCTTTCAGCTTAAATAATTTTCTAGCAGGACTTTCCAGTAGTTTATCTTTTAGGCTTCATACTCTAAAAGTTGCTCTGCATGCAAAATTTTTTCCATTTGTTCTCCAAGGTGAAAAATTTGGAATGAAAACATCAGAAGAATGATTCAATTTGCAGTATATCCATCTTGGAGTTCTTCAGAGCCTGGTGCCAATAATGCCAAGGTTGTGGGTTCAACCCCTGTATGGGCCATTCATTTAAGAGTTGGACTTGATGGTCCTTGTGAGTCCCTTGCAATTCAGGATATTCTGCAATTCTGTAGTCTCTTTCAATACTGTTTGGGTTTTTTAACTATCTGTAAATAAACGGGCAAATTCAGCCCTCCTGAATAACCCGCCAAAACTACTTAATTCAGTAATACTGAATAGGTATAAAAGGAACAAAATGCTGCACTTGGATTGTAATGTGAGAAATGAAAAGCTTGGGTTTTGCCAGTTGTGGAAAAAAGCAGAGAAGAATATAAAGTCAGTGAACACACGTGACTTTTTTCTTCTACATTTGAGAGGCTTGATTTTCAAGTTCTTGCAAATATACCCTTCACTGGAAATGCAAACATGGGTTTCACAAGTGATGAGTTCCAATGTGCATACATGGACATGCAACATTTTAGGCAAAACCATAACTTTTCTCACAGATTTGCACTGTGCAGATTTTAACAGAAATTAATTTCCGCTTTTGTACTTGAACATAAGCAGAGAATATTTAGATATCTAGTTTAAAATTTTATCACAGAATTGCAGCTATGTGAGTTTTTTGAAACTCACAAAATTCTTTGAAATCTGTCATAGTTGTCACATTCAGTGTTGGTATTGTACTTAAGCAAGTCTTACGATTTCTAAACCACTGCTGATACCTTCAGACATTTAAGCCTTGGTTTTCCCTGGTTTTAATTATTTAAAAACCTTATCTTAAACAAAGGGTATTTTGGCCTCATGCCTGAAATCCCACAAAGGGAGAACAGGAGTGACTTACCTTAAGGTGGAGAATTTGTATCATGCTGTTGTTAAAGCAGCAAAGGTAGGTGAAGGAGTGAAGGTGGGCCTGGCAAGATTCTTTCAGAGACATCCTGTATGAGCTATTCGCTTTGCCCTGCCTTTTAAAGTCACTAGTGCCGCAGGATGGCTGAGGGATTTGAAAGTGGAAAAGCAAATTAAGACAATGGAAAAAGGCAATAAGAAATTAGGATAACTAGGATTTCTTTTAATTGAAGAAATAGTGCATACTTCTGTATTATGTAGAAGTTAAAATAACCGAACTCTGAAGAAAAGGTAGTGATAAAAATTATTCTTCTTTCTTAAAGAAAGGCTCCAAAAATAAAACATTTATTTAATCTGTTAGATGTGGAGCTCCCTAGGGGTGAGTGTTTCTTATGCAGATTGCCTAATAATAGAAGGAAAAGAAAATAGGTAACGGGAAGAATGCACAAATATTCTCCCACTAAGTATGTGTAAGTTACCAACTGACCCTGAGATGTGTACACATAACACAGGGGAAAAACAGAGCTCCTTCTCATGTTTGTACTGCTGCAGTGGCTGTCCATGAGAGCAGAGCTTTTGTGATGAGTTAAGTGAAAGTTTTTCAAATTTGCTTTTTAAGTTCGAGAATGGTTTCTTCTTTCTCCAGCCTTTAGGACTCTTAATTCCATTCTCTTAATGTCTGCTTTTTCCTTCACTGTGTATAAAATGCGTCTACTGTAGGATTCCCAGTCATTTAGTGGAGAGGGAGGGTGGAAGTCCTTATGGAAAATTGCACTTGGCTTTGAGAGGAGACTTAGGAGAACTCCATCCACCTCCATAAACCAGTTTCAGTGTTGAGATGTGTAGCCCTATCCTGCCCCCTCAGTTTCTTGCAGCTGATGCACACATTGGAGAGGCAGTGATTTTTCCAAACTCAGTTCCAGTCTTTTTGGGCCTGTTTCTGCATTTAAAAAAAAGTACGTTAAGAACTTTCCTCCACAGTGTCAGATTGCTATTTTTTGGAATTTTTGAGCAGGTGGTGTCAAACAGAAGAGTATTTCTGGCCATCCTACTTTTTTGGCTTTTCTGCCTTCCTCCACTATTTTCCAGTTTCTGTGCTGGTATTGTTCTCCCTCCTGGGGAATTTTAGCAGTGCCATTTCAGTAAGATTTTTGCATAGGTCCTTGTCTTCATATCCAGCCCAACATTTTCCATAAGATTCCCTTTCCCACTAGTATTAGCAATGAGTTGTTCCTGAACATGTGCCCATTATTTCAGCAACAGTCCAGGCTGCTGCCATCTGCACTTGCAGGTTTCTTAGCTCAGTGGAGAAGTTTAAAGAACTAAGCAGGGTGGAAGTTTCCTATGGATGGGCTCTGGGAATGGTGATTCATATATCATGTTTCTTCTGTGTCATTTGTCCACAGATTGCAAGACAACAGCAGCAGCTTCTGCAGCAGCAACACAAAATTAACCTTCTTCAGCAACAGATCCAGGTCAGAGACACGTCTCCTCCCATGCCCCTGTTATCTCTCTTTCTTCCTCTCCCTTTCCCCATTCCTTCCCTCAGCCATTATTGCCTTAGGTTCTTTAAGAATCTCTGCAGTTGGCTGGCATCTTGTTTATGGAAACACATGAGGATTTTACCTGTCATTTAGCAAAAAAGATCAGTTTCTAAAAGGCCTTTTATGATTAACATGGTTCCTATAGGATCAGGAGGACAATGTTAGAGGAGCTGGTCATGCAAGCAAGCATTTGCAGAACCAAATCCTCTTTCCTCGGGAGTGGCAAAAGCATTGCTAGAAAGAGTTTGTTTGGAATTGATGTCCTATAGCTCTGTTTTTGAGGTTTTGCTGAAGCAGTTCTCTTCAGTGATTGATAATCAGGGGACCTCCTTCCCTCTGCCTGAGGTGTTGGAAGTCTGGAAATTTTTATTTGTGGTGAAGTATTGTCTGAATGAGAAACCGGTCAAAAGGTTGGTTAGGTTCAGGAGAGCAACTGTGTAAGTTCCAGGTATCTACAGATTTATTCCCGGTAGTAGAAAAAGTTGTTAAACCAGCATAACCAGTAAACTTTATTTAGCCTCTTTCTTCCTTAATGTATTCAGAAGTTTCTTTTCATGCCATTGACTGTATTTAATGACTTTCCTTCCATGTGCATGGCCCTGTTTTGGGAACAATGTAAATCAGTTTGCCTGTAAAGGTTTTCTCAGAATTACAAAGGAGAGGTTTGACTTCTTACAAATATCTAGGATCAGGGTAAAATCTCTGGTTGTTTAATTATGCAGTTTTGTATAGAGCATTGCAAGTTACTGTAGACTATGTTCTGTTTGTTCAGTAGCAACAGGATTCTCCTTCCAAAGCTTCTTTTCAGTATTTCAAAATGAGTTGCCTAAAATTATCAATCACAATTGTAACCCGTTTAAGAAAACTTAATTCCAACCAAAACAGAGGAGCTGTATGGCTTCACACTAGAAGAAAACTTGGCTCTGTCATTTCAGAGGACAGTCTGTCTGTATCAGGACTTGTGTACTTATGTAAAATTGGGAAGTCCCCCCCCTCTGTTATAAGGCAACTTCTATACAAGATGTGCTTTGCTGAAAATAATTTTGAGATTGGTAAGGCTTGGTTTGGCCTCAACCCATGCACTCTTTTTTTCTTCTTTAATTTGTGTGTGGGGGGGATTTTTCTTTATTGATCAATCTTTAATAAGACTTTTTTAAAAAAAAACCAATAGCAGAACCTGTACAATAGCAAGGAAAATATTTATATTTTTAGCGTTTATCTATGGCAGTGAGAGAGGAAGTTGTTTTATAAGCAGTGAATAAAAATAAATTGAAGTAACATAACTTGACCCCAACCCTTTTAAGTTTTAAGGCCTTGTAGATAAGAATGAAGTATGTTGTTTTTAGGGTAGTGAAGAAAACCCTGGTTATTGATAATGAGATATAGAGCCTTTCATCTCTTGATCCCCAGTCCAAGTTTGACCTAAGTCAGTAGTAAATGAAAGTCAGCCAACTACCATCTGATACAAGCTGCAATCCTTAGAAATGATTCGGAGGTCTGTCTCAAGGGATTTCAGATGAAATATTGACCCTGCCGAGGTCAGAGTTTCACCTCCAGGGTCCACTTCACACAAACCCCATCGGATTTGTGGCACCCTCCTTTTGGATGGTCAGACAAGAAAGGTTAAGAATTGGACAGGCAGAGAGACAATACTGTTTTCTCATTCCCATAGAGCTGCTTGTAGCGAAATTTCGGTTATACTGCACAGGCAATATGGACAGTTCTGTGCTCGTATGATCCTGAAGTCTCATGAACCTTGGTTGAAGCCCGTAACTCTGAAGGGAAAAACATTTAAAAATAAAAAATCTTTATTGACAGTGAATACAAAGCAAAACATTTCTGCTCAATTAGTTGACTATCAGAGAAGAAGCAATTCTTAAACAAAATCCTTTGTATGCATGGTCAGTGAGTTTACAGTCAGTTTATGGGTTATGATAGGTGGAACAAAACTGTATCAAGAATGTAGCTGTGAGTTCAGCTTTTCTAACAGGCTTCTGTGACACTGGCCTGAAGATTTTAAAAAGCATTACATTTATTGGCAGGGAAATGTTCCTACAAAGTCCAGATAACTGTTTGACTTATGTGCAGTTGAATGATTATGCTGCAGTTACGAACACAACTTATTTATGACAAAGGAATCATTTTACTTGAGCCAGTTCTTTTCTAAGCTTGTAAGAGTTGCCATAATTCCAGATAAATTATTACACAGAAAAAAGCTACTGAAATATTGTATTGAAAGCATAATACCCTGAGATTAAAAAAACGCATAACCTGGCTGACCCTATGATTTGTGAGTCCTTTGTCTAAGTGTGCTAACTTGGAAACAGTTCACTCTCTCCTTACCCCATCAGACAATCACTGATACACAATACGTTAGCAGGGAGAGACTGTGACATCTCTCATTTACATCTGAGAGCTGCAAGTGCTCAGTGTAACTACAGCTCAATTAAACCAGCACTTCTGTGATGCTGGAGGAAGGTGCTTTAGTTCCTTGAGCTTAGAAGAATGTACCTGGCATGTGAGTCTCTAATTGATATTGTGCCTTTTCCAAGTCCATCTCTTCTGAATTAACCAGAAGGAGGTGTCACTAAAACAGAAGACAAGGAGTTTGTATAGAGAGTTAAGTAAACTGGAGAAAAGTGGCAGATTAAATTAAATTTGAGAATCTGTACTACCTCAAAATGCTAAAGCGTGATCTAGATGGGATTTTCTGTTTTGACAAATGTTTATTATTTTTTTCTACTTTTCAGGATGTTCTAGACCTAATTTGTGAAGAGGTTTGAGTTTCTCTGAATAATTAAATAAACCTCCCCCCATCCGATTTTATGCCACTTTGGAATGCATCCTCCCATGCACACTGCTTTCTGTTCTACCTGATCTTTGTGTTTAAGGTTTTTGCTGGAAGAGTTTCTGCCTGCTGAGTACTTGTAGTCTTCTCCCCTGCACCCCTTAGTCTTGCTGTTTTACCAGAAATGGAACTGGAATCTATGTTTTGTCAGCTCTTGTGCATCAACAACCCCCAAGATTTCAGGTTGTGTTTCAGAATGGCAGTGATTTGCAGCTGAAGAACAAGGCTGACATCAAGTACAGCTCAGCAAGCTCTTGGATTCAGTTTAGTTTTGTCCTTCAGGGCCTCAAGGGAACTCTCCGGCTTACCTGCTCATCTTTTGTGAGGCCATAATCTGCTTCCTGGTGCCCTTACTCCAGAACCTGAGGAAATCTGGGGCTCTGTAGCTGTCATGTCAGGTGGGCAGAGAGTGGAAGAGACTTGGAAGATGCTCATGATGCTGAGCTAGTCCCCCAGTACACTCCAGTGGTATCCTTCAAAGGGTGTTTCTCCAACACAAAGTTTGGAGGGGTCGTGTAGTTCACTTGCTCAGAGAAAAAGTCTAGCCCTGGATGATGATGGAAGGGTTTGCTTTGAAGCTCAGTGACGAATGTCACTTTAATTGAACTATATTTAAAATGAAATATGGTTGTTAAAATTCATAAAGCAATTCATATTCAGTAGGGCACTGTTGATAAAATAGGTCAACCTTACAGCCTAAATTGTGATAAAACTGATACTGCTAATCTCACAATTTTGTAGAAAACCTGACAATGTTTTATGTTTTTCCCTCAAGCCCCAGCTCTTGGAGTCATGTGATGACAAAAATGCCAGCTTTCATTTCTTCAAAATATAAACTTCCAGCTCTCATATTTCCAGGCAAAATCTGAAACCATGAGCATTACAAGTTCCAAAATTAGAAGGCAAACAAAACAGAGACCAAATGCTGTTTTTTAAACTGTTCTGATTTTTAGTCAAAGTTTTTTTTTGGAGAGCCCAGCTCAAGATCTTGGAACGCTTCAGGTTGCCAATAATGTAACTCAAAGCAGCAGGAAGCAACAACGCTGCTTAACAGTGTTTCTAACATTTAGGCCACAGTTTTGTTTGACTTTTTATTACTGTCAGTGCTTGGTTACTAATTTGTGTTCGTTTCTGAGTGACATACTTAGCCAAAGAACCAAGTGCTTTCTGAAACTTGAGGGCAATTCCTGCCAGACAGCAACCATTTGATGATTCTCTGTGTTTTAGTAGAGGGTTTTCATTTTCCTTCAGAGCTAGATCAGATGGTTTCATAGGACCCTTCTTTTGTGAGAAGGTTTGGACCTCTTAGAATGAGGGGATCCCAACTAAATTCTGATGCCAAGCTGGAAGGAGTGTCTCTGGCCCACTCCACTTGCTACCAAATCCTGAAATATCGAAATTAATCTCTCCAACACTAGAGTGTTATAGAGGGAATCATTTTAATCAGGTCTGAAGGTGCACACGGAAGATTCTAACCTAAAGTGGGCGCGTGATTCTACAAGAGGGTTACTTACATACAGTCTCTCCATGCATAGTAAAATTTACCTCATTACCATAAATCCCACCCCAAGTTCCCAGAGATTCAGTCCTTCGTTTTGTCTATCACTGCATTCTTGGGCCAGATGTCTTCTTCTTATCTCCCAACCATCCTTGCTGAAAGCAGCTTTTGCAGGCCTTGTTTCTCTGCTAGAAGTTTCACAGGCCCAGTAAAAACTGGATTAACCCTTTCAATATCACATCTACCAGGTGGCACGTGGCTTTGCCAGCTCCTAGGTGGAAAGTTTGCTGTGGCCTTGATGGCCTCAAGCTTTGCAGACCCTCAGCAGCTTGTCTGGAAGGGATTGTGGGCACCCCAGCCCTCCGCACGTCGTGTGTCTTGGGGCTTCAAGCTTTCTGGCTTTCCTGCATCACTCAGCTGCCCTGCATGGCCTCCCAGCTCCAAAGCAGGATGGGTCTGGATCCAGGTTTCCATCCTCCCACCCGCTGTCAGCTGGTTGTGTCCCTTTCCCCATGCGTTGTGTTGGTAAATGGAGAGGCCTGGCTGTGCTAGTACGTTCTCAAATTAGAATATTCCCATTCTCATTGCCTTCTGAGGTTTAAGATGTTGTTCTAGTTTGGAATTTAATAAAATCTTGAACACTTAGAATTTCCTGTGAGATGGTTAGTTCATTTTTCAGCCAGATCTATTTGTCAAAACGTAGCTATATTTTTGGGGAGGAAACGAAGAATTTGGTTTCTGAGTTACACAGAAGTTCAGCAAAATATTTCTTAAGCTTAACATGCAAAGTTTTGAAATGACACAGTTGTTATTGTCAAAACTTTCCAAGCAGCAAGAGGTTCTGGATTGATTCCAGTCTTCCAAGACAGTGGTAGGGACCTGCTTGCAAGTGCTTCAGATACCATAATTTACCCATGAAGTCATGGCAGTAATTTCTGTTGTTTAGATTTGTTGTTTGTTTTGAACTCCTTAGGTGAGCAATCATCTGTTATCCAGAGATGGCTGCATGATATCTAGGCCTGTTTGTGTTCTTTTTGTTTGGTTGTAGAAGGTACCAGTTTCTCTCTCTTGTTGAGAGAAGAATTGACTGTACAAAAAGAAATATGAAGTTTTTCCATGCCCCAACAAGTTTGCACTCATAAATTATACTTCCAGCATGGCTTATCATTTCATTTTCTGTCTCCTGCTGGAAAACAAACTCCAGCAGGTCGTTTTGTAAGCTAAATACTTGGAGAACTTTGGGTTTATAATAAGGAGGGTAGAGATCCTTGATCGTTGCCCCATCAGTGTCTTCTCAGTGCAGCCACAACGTCTTGCGACATTTTTTTCCTGGTTCCCAACTTCTCACATGTCTGTAACCAGAGTTCTCTAGAGGCTTTAAAGGGCTGGAGATGATGAGTCCGTCAGCGGAGACAATGAGCAACCGCTACACGAGGGCTTGGTTACACGTTTAATAATGTCTGTTGCTTCTGGATTCTCATTTTCCCTGGGAATTCTGCTGTTCTGAGAAGTCAGTGACAGCAGAGCAGTGCTTTGTGGTGCTGCCACCCCTTTGCAAGCCCTTGCAAAGCAGAATTGTATTTGTTTTTCCATAATTAGAGTCCTCTTTGCATATCAGAGAGACATGAGGACAAAAGGTTTCCTTGGTAAGACAATAAAGCTGTTGAAGTGAGGGCCTGATCCAACTCCCACTGAACATGGAGAAAAGGCTCTTGTTCATATTAGTGGGAGTTTAACGAGACCATTCTTCAGTAGGAAACTGTGAGAAAGTATCTTCCTCCTCACTCTGCAAAATGTTTTTAGAACAGGCTCTGTCCACTGAGACGGTTTGTTTTTTGTTTTGGTTTTCTTTTGCCAGTGTGGATATGTCAAGCTATGACTGCACAGTCAAGCTGAACAGTCTCATGGATGTGGGGACATTTTGTCCAAATTGAACATGTGTCAGGAGCAGCTGTTTTCCTGCAACGTGTAAACACGGGCAGACTGGATTCAGTGAGACCCAAAAAGGAGTCACACACTACAGCCTTTCCCATGACTTCCCAACCTCTTCCCAAACTAATGAGGTTGCCAGCAAAGAGGCAAAATAATTGTTCCTCACACAGCTCTGCAGCTGATGTCCTATCAGTTATCAGAATAACTCGCCGGTCCCTTGAGCAAGAAAAGCCCCCTGAGAAAGAAGTTATTCAAAACCATACACACACATACACAAAACTGAAAACAAACAAAAAAACCCAACAACGAAAAACAAGGCTGGGGGTGGAAATAGGGAAAGGCAGGAGTAAAAAGAAAAATCAGTCAGAATAATCTAATTGCTTTCTGTCCTCTCAACTTCAGCAAATAACATGTGTTATTTGCTGAAGTTGCTGACTGGACTTTTGAGTAACGTGTGGGCCGTCGTTTCCTTCCATTACCAGGAAAGCTAAGTTATGTAAAAGATGGCTGAGGTCTTTATCTGTACTTCTTTCAGTGCAGAGTATCATTTTGCACCAAGGTACCATGGTTTTACCTCCCAAGATAAACCTTATAGCAAGTTTCTACAGGTAGTTTGATCTCAGTCCTGTTCTATACCTTGATACAATCCACATTTGCTGACTGGTGTAGTTGTGCCAGTGCAAACCAGGCTGAAAACTTGCATTAGCTCAGTTGTTCAGAGCATGGTGCCAACAATACCAAGGTTGGGGGTTCTATGAACTTGAATTTATTGACAGTGCAAGGGCATGTTTGATTGAGGTAAATCAGCTTTTTTGCCTATGCTGAGCTACTTGATTGCAATAGCACTTGCTTTTTCCGGTGTTACTGGTCCAGATGTTCCCAAATTATAACACTGTTTTGAACTGCATTACTTTTTTTTCTTGCAGTTTATCATCTTTTCTTAATTTACCTTCTGTTACTGAGCTTTCAGTGTTCCCATTTTCCAGTTCTCTAACACAATCACAAGGGAAGGCCAGAAACTTTTTTTATTAAAAACCAGAACACTAAAACACCCAAAAGATCCAGCAGCTAAGACTGTAAGAAAAAGGCCAACAGTCAAATCCCATCATTGCAGCTGGCAGTATCGTGCTCCAAGGCCTCATCTTGGTCTCTCTCTCAGCAGGCATTTCCGGGCCCTGTCTTTCTTTTCGTTTTCAGATCCCGTCTCCAATTTCTGCATCTCTCACCCATCAACTTTGACCATTTTCTTTCATTTTCAGCTCTCTAGTACTGAGTAACTTTTCTTAGGCAGCTGCCCACCCTTTACCGCAGCAACTTCTCCTTTCTGCCAGCCCTCCCTTTCCCCTCCTTGTCTGTATTTCCACAGCCTTATTAATGGTGTTGTTTGGCATTTTATTGGCTGTAGAGCAGCATGTGGCATTTTCTGAATGTTTGTGTTTAGAATGGGTGGTGTGAGGTGCTGTGTGAGCTCTGTGCATGTTTGCATACCTGCGCAGATATTCGTGCAGCAGGCAGCGGACACACAGCAGCAGAAGCTACGTGTAAGTGGCTGGAGAAGCTGAGCATGAACTCTTCATGGCCATGATCTTGTCTGTGTGAAGTGTGTGTAATCCTGAGCACTTTTGTTGTACAGCCAAAAAAGGCTGCTGCTGCTGCCTCTGCAGTAAGGTAAAGCAGAAGATAACAATAAATTTTTTACTGCTGGCTGGCAGAGGTGTTTAGGATGTGTTTTCTTTATATCTTCATCCGCCCCTAATTGAAGATGCTTTAAAATTGAATGACTAGCAGTCAAAACGTGTTTGCTTCAAGCTGAGAAGAAAAATGCTGGTGTCTCTTCTTCCAAACTGATTGCGCTTTGTACACAACTGACAGCCACAGTCACTTTGAGTGACTGATAAGTGGGAAGCTTTGCCACTTATCAAGGAATGCACGCTGAAAAGAAAGGACTGGAGCCGTTCAGATGCTTTGGCATGTTCAAAATAACATCTCACATCAGTCAGGCTCAGAGGCACTAGGAGACATTTCAAAATAAACTTTATATCTATCTATCTATCTAGAGGCAAAAATTCAATTTAACAGACAAATCGCTGTGTGGCATCACATTGGCTCTGAAAACGCGAACATCATTATAAGGGTCACCAGTTGCAAAATGACTCAGATGGCTGCATAATTGGAGAGCATTCATTGTAGGGTCTCACCCCCCACAACAAAACAAATTTTGAAAATTCACACCTGCAGATTATTCTGACTATTTCTCTAGATTGGGTGGGTTTGGTCCTGTTGGCCAAGTAATATTTAGTTTATGTAGCACAGGACACCCTGAAGGATCCCAAAGAGAATGAAACTCTAAGTTAAATTCAGATCTCATTTATTTCTTCTTCAGTATTATGGAATGTGCTTGGGATTGCATGGCTTTTACTCAGAAAATGGTTCTTAAGGTTTCTTTAGGAGTTACTGTGTTTTGTAGTGATGCATAGCATGAATAGAGGATGTAATTCTTGTGGTAAATGTTTGTTGATGTTACTATTTAGTGATACGTGTATTAGGAGATTCTGACCTGCAAGAGGATGAGGGTGCATTTCCTTGTCCTGACTGTAGTGACAGTGGTGTCAGCCAGTGTAGGTGGGGTTGTGCTGGCTCACTGGAGGTGGTGATGTTTCACCCAGCCTTAGCAGGAGTTCACCTGTTCCACCTCCAAGCACAGGTACTCAGAGCTGAGATGGGATGGGAATCTCCAGTGGGAGGACAGGGAGACACAAGCAAGTAGTGTGTAATATCCCAAACTGAAATTTGGACAGAACATACATAGTGTTGATCTGCATCCATTAGCACCACTCAAACACAAAAACTGCTGCCAGGTTTAGGACTCTAACAACACTGGGAGTGGTGATGGATAAGGAGCATTATCTTTTGTTATGATTCTAAGCACTGGGCATCTCACTCTGCCCAGCTGATTCTATCTAAAATGGTTGCTTTTCTAGCTAAAATGCCTATATTTGAGATACGGATTATGTTTGGCATTCCCAGGTTGCCACCAGCACCAATACCTGTGTCAAGAGGGAGAGATTTGAGCATCATTCAGTTCCTACTGCCAATGACTTGCTTCTCTGGTTCACCACTTGCCGCGTTAAGTGGTCACAACTCTGTTTTGATGGCTCATTCAAAACAGAGCACTTCAGACTCTCTCCTGGGATAATGGCTTCATATGATTCAGAGGGAACCGCCTGGTTCCACCTACTGAATCAACACCATTGTCTTCACCACCTTGTCTTTTCCTCAGACATCTGATGTCCAAAAGCTGATGATGCCTTACCCTGCAGGGTTTAGGAGACAAGATGAGCTCACTGTGCAAGAGGCCAAGGGGAACAGTTTGGTTTGAGCTGTCCACTTTCTGTCACTTACCTGCTATTGAATTGCAATGTGCAAATTAAAGTGGAAGGCAGTTGGTTATGCTTGGTGTTTGTAACAAGAGTAAATGAAACATTTCATAGTCCCTTAAAGGGTTGTGATTGGAGGGATGATGTGAGTGACCCCCGAGTTAAAATTTTGAAGAGAGGGAAAGGTGCAGCTGTCTTGTGAAAGTCTCAGTGGAACAAAGATTACCTGTAGGCTTATGGATCTCATATCAGCTATCTTTATTTTGCATCTTGTGTATCGTCTCCATTTAAGTTCACTTTTCACATATGAAAGTTGAATAAAATTTGTAACGGTTAAATAATTTTAAGGAACCATTTCAGATTTTTATTCAAATTGATTTAAAATACGCTTTGAGGAGACTTAGAGGTATATGTCGGAGTTTCTTGTATTTAAAAGTTAAATAAAAGAATTTAAGTTCCAAGATAAGCATAATAAAGTTATAAAAAAATAAAATGAAGACTTATATGAAAAGTAATAATAATGAAACAAGGCAAATTTAATTCACGGTACTTGGAGTTCATAAATATTTGGCACAGTGAGTGAACTAATTTTACAATGTGTGTCATAAAATATTTTTTATCAGATTTGACTTGCTTAAAATATGATCATGGTAGTGTTCAGCAAATTATTCTAAAAGTTGGGACTTGGATAGTTTCAATGAAATAGCAATTTAAAATGGGTTTGGATGAAAATGATCGAGGCATTTCTATACTCTTGTGTACTGTGAACATTGTGTGCAAAGAAATACATTATTTAGGTGACAAAGTAAGGCATTTGAAAGCTACAAGTGCCAGAATTAAGTGAAATAGATATCTTTATTTTATTCTCATGTAACTGTCATACATGTTGAGTAAAAACATGGTATTCCAGAATTACATGATTATATAATTGCAAACTGTACTCACAAGTGGGAAAATTAAAATTATGTTGACAGTCAATTCTGGCATTCCCTAATGTTCAATTCCTTGACTTTTCATCCTATGTAGCATTATTTTAACTGGTTTTCTGTGTGGTTTTGATGGCTGTAAAAGCACAGAATGCTGATATACCAGCCACTTACAGTATATCACCAGGTCAGTTTGAACCCTGAAATGTTAGCATGGGAGAAGTGCCAAATGGCACTTGAGTTACAGGGGAAAGGCTGGGCCAGCAGGACAGAACAGTTCTCTAGCTGTGCTGGATAAGAGCCCGTACTATGAAGTCCCCTCTTTTTCTATGTCACATTTCCTTTCTTCCTCCGGTTTTGCATTTGGTTTTTTTCCATTTTGGTCTCCATCAAAATAGAGAAGACTTTTTTCCTGTTGCTGTCCTCTTTGGAAAGGTAGATTGAGTGCTTGAGTGCCTTTGTTATATTTGGGCTGGTTGGGTTGAAAATGGAGTTTGACTTCTTTTTTTCAGCACCTTCCATTTGCTCCTCCCATTCTCCCTCAGTGGGGTTGGGACTGGATCAGTTTGTGCCACTAATCAATTCGTTCCTCCTAATTTACCACATTCTTTGTGCTTTAGGAAAAAAAAACCACGCTGTGGCTGATGTTACAGTATTTGATGGAAACCTCTTTTAGCATGTCCTTTTAAAGCTCTGTGTAGTGAAAATATGTTTTCTTATCTTGCAAACTGTGTATGGAATCTTGTAAGCATTTCTGAGCTGCTGTGAATCAGCAAGAAGGGCTTCTTAATGTACCGTATGTAGGAAGTTTCCCTAAGAATCACATACATCTAAATTAAGCATAATTTCCAATTTCTTTAACCCTGGATTTCAAATTTGTAATCCAAGAATAAGTAAGCATCTATGAAGCACCTAATTGATGACATTGTCACCTTATACACGGAAGTAAGCTGCCATATTCACATTTTTGTGCATGCATTTGAAGTGCTCTGTTTTAGATATCAATTACAAACGTGACTACTTTGCTTTTCTGAATATAGAGTTTTAATATCTCTAAAGGAATTTAGGAAGAAGGAAGGATGTTTTTCCAAGTGGAGACCACAGGTTATTAATACTTACCAAATTGCAACTGGTCTCAGTTGTGAATTGTTATGGGCTTTATGAATTCTTCAGCCTGGCAGTTCCTGTTCATCTGCAATCATGGCAAACAGGGAGAACCCTTAATTTAGAGCAAGGCATTATACTGATCCCAGTATTTCCCAGGGATGCAAACAGACTGATGCATATAAAATAAGATGCAATATAAGCAGAAATGGACTCAAATGACTTCTAATTCAAAAAATTTCAGGAAATAAAACTTTCAGACTACCTTCTTTTCCTCTTCTGTGATTCTCTGAACGCCCCTATGGCTGTAGACACCCCTATAAATGTTGCTTCTGTTTCTTCCCTAGAACCTGTTTCTGGCAGCCGGAGGTTTCCCTGGGTAGGATAGCTCACCAGATACACGATAGGTCCAGGAATTTCTTTGTCATTGTATTGGTGAGAAAAGTTTTGCAGAGCTGATATATTCTAGTGACCAGAATTAGAATTATGCTCTATTTCTTGTGTTTATTCTTTATTTTGAATGAAAGGCAGGCTTGAAATTTTATTTTTCAAGAATTTTAGCTTTCTATGTCGTGAGTTTCAGGGTGTTTTTTTAAATCTACTTCCCTTGCATTATTTCTTAGTGCACGGTTTAGAATTCCTGTCTTTTTGGTACAATCAGAATAAAGAAACTTGAATTGTAATCAATATACTGACATAGAATTCTCTATTCTATGTTAAGAATATTTGCGCTTCCTATTTAAAACAAAATATCCATTTTGGGTATTCTTCACGTCCCCTTTGCGTACTTGGGTGGATTTGTGTAAATCACAAGTTTGCTTTCTGCACATTTTTAGAAGGTTGGTTGAGCTCAGTATCCTCTTAGCAGAAACTCTTGTAAAGATCCCATGGGAGGAAGATTGTCCATTGTGTTCCTTTGAAAACTGGCTATCTTTTTTCCTGGAGCTGGGTTCAGGCAAGTTTATTCTTCCACACAGTGATATCTTAGGAGGTTCCTGTCCTTCCTGGTGCCTAGGAAGCAGAGCTCAGAAACATGTATTGTATTTGTTGCCATCATGTAATCTGCGCAACTTCCCTGCAAATATAAAGAATTACGCTTTCCCGAGCTGTTCATTTGATAGGATTCTAGTCCTTCATTTAGAGAAAACTGTGCTTCTATTTCCATTGTTTGAACCATGGCCTCCTGTCTATACCTATTATTTGTTTTGTCCTTTTTTTGTTGTGTGTAACAGGTGTTCCTTTCAAACAGCCCAGGCAGCAAGGCAAGGGCTTCCTTTATGGCAGATCTCTTGAGACTTTGATTAAACTCTTCTTTGTGATAAAAATGCCACTGTCTTTAAATGAATTGCACATGTAATCTGTATTTGCACAAATGCCCTTCATCCCTCTGCCCACATTGCTGCTCTGGCTCTCTTTTGGTTTGGGTGTATTTGCCTTTTCTCCTGTTTTCCTCCACAGAACTGATTCCTTTTTTACCTTCCCAATACTGTGCTCCCCTCAGAGCCTGGATGCAACCATGGGAATGGTTTAAAAAAAGCAAACTATTTCTGCAAAAAGAGCTC
>VYZT01017533.1:0-19081 GCA_013400735.1 Pomatostomus ruficeps | reverse complement strand
CTAAATAAAAAGTTTAAATGTAGCTTAGCAGTGGATATTTTGAAACTATATTTGAATATAATACTAATTTTACAATATTGTAAAAAGTAGACTGTGCTCACATGCTCATTGTTTCTTTAATTATAACACTCTTTCAAACATTAATGGTTGAAGATGGAATTTTTATGAGTAATACCCCATGAGAATGTCACATCTGACTTATGGGATGATTACATGCAAAATATATTTTTATAATAAAAATATTTTAAGATAAAATAGAAAATGCTAATCTTTACAATACTAAACCACAAACTGATTGCTAAAATAAGACTTAAGGAAAATAATAAACTTTTAAGATCTAAAGTACTTTTGCTCTTAACTGCAATTTGCTGAATATTATTGTGTGGGAAATGGAATCCTGAAGTGACAGCCGCTTCACTCACCATCTAGGTAACAACTATCTATCTCCTCCAACAATGAAACTCTGAAATTTCATATTGTATATGGGAAGCCACAGTAAATATGTAATTTCTCAAATGGATGAAATACATAAGGACCATTGAGAATATAATAATTTTCATAGTGTCATATTATATATCAGTGTTTATAAAGTGATTGTAATTTAATAAGAAAATTGATGAAGCTAAATACATAGATGGTGGATATGTATGAAAACAGCTTTTCCAAGGACCTATCATAAAAAACCCTTCATTTTTGTTGAAATCTGGACCAATAGTTGTTAATCTTTCCAACAGCATCTGTATGAACTTTTCTTTCAGATACATCCTTACTGCCTTGTTAATCTACTTCTCTTCTTGGATGGAATGCAATTCCCACAACGATTTTAAACTTTGATTTTATAAATTTTAAGCAATCTCTGCATGTTCCTGTGTACTATAGTTCTTTTAGTTTTGCTGGGTGACCTTTGTCCTCTCATTTCCCTTTTGAAATCAAACATAGTGATTACTAATTAGTTTTAAATTATTATTTGATTTGAATAATTTCACACAGGAATTAAATCATGATTACTTGAATCAGATTTATCTTCTGTCACAAAATCTTTAACAAAGTCGTTGTTACTTAGGAAAGCTAAGGACTGTCACAGATAGTGCACTCCAGTGAATGGGTGAAGGTATCACCACCTTTCATTATTTGCCCTGCTTCTGAGGCATTTTGCGTACCTTCCTGGATAGTTTTTAGTCCATTTTTGAACTAACTCCTTGTTCAATATGATTTTCAGTATGCACTAGAAATAACTCTGTGTGGAGACACAATCAGCCATCAGTTTCTAATATATCTTCAAAGTCTGACAGAGCCCTTGCTTTCAAATGGTGTAACCATGAAATTCTCTGTTTATGTCACCCAGGAGTAACTGGACTGGACAGAGCACTTGACTGCAAGTGTTTGCATATGGTGTTCCAGTTTCTGTCCTATGGTTAGGACAGTCTCAGTGAAACTGAGAGAGAGGGATAGCATTGAGTAGATATAGCATTTAATAGCACTGTAATTAGAAAATGAAGTGTAAAAGGTGTTGAAGGTTACCTTTTCTATCAATACTTTTGAATATGAGTGGCTGCAGCTTCTGGACCATGAGGAAGACCTCATACCAAGAAGGGTGATGCCAGGTGAATATAGGTACCTCTAATACAAAGTGGCCACCAGAACTTGGAGCCAGTGCAATGTTGTTGGGTTGTTTGTTTTTTTGGTTTTTTTTAACTTTATTTTCTATATTCTACTTAAATATCACTTTAGATACCAAAAAATTTCAGCTGACTCATTGCATAGGTAAATATTATCAGCCCTGGGTGATTCTATACATGAAGACCCATATACTTCTCTTGTAACTGATGTAATTGCTTTCTGCTGTTCTAATTGGTAAAATTAAATTTGTTACGAGAATTTTATTTTACTTCCTTTTCTGACAGGATCAGTGTGAGCCAACAGTTTCTTTACACAGAATTTAAAGGACACAAGGAAAGAATACCACTAGGGCATATATTATTCACAAAGACATGGCAACGGTATTGTATATTGCAGATACAATTAATACTTGTTTCTCTGAATCATGATCAGAAACTTACAAGGGTTAATGCTGGTTTCTAACTTATGTAGGTAAGACAACAGTGGTTTTACACTACTGTGGAATAACATTGTTATATATTTTTCTGGGAAGTAGTGTATAAACACAGATTAATGAAATTCAGAGAACTGAGAGTGCTGCAATGCACATTGTAGTCCCATGGCTATTTCTGTAGAAGCAGATGTGTGTACTTCTGCACACAGGTAGCAACCCTGGAACAGTATGATGTGGGGAAGAGAACAGAGAGTATTCCTTGTAAAGTAGTCCACAAGCAGTCTGAAGAGATTTCTCATGCCCTGTTAAATCAGAAACTGCTCTACTAACATATCACATGAGGAAGAATGTTAAATAAGAGCTTGGTAGCTACTGTGTGCAATACTCTTGCTATCCACCTGCTGTTGACTGCATTTCACTTTCTCTCACTGTCCATCTGCCTTTTCTATTTTCATCCTAGCTGGTGATGTACGTCACTGCTCTTTTGTGCGATGTCAACAGACTTTATTGTTGATGTAAACAACTGCGGATTCTTAAAAGGCTGTTGCTTATGACTCATAAGTACCCAGGGCACCCAGGATTTTACTGGAAGCTTTCATTCTGTATGTGGGTACCAAACACTCCTTTAGGCATCAGT
Source organism: Pomatostomus ruficeps (assembly GCA_013400735.1). NCBI lineage: Eukaryota > Metazoa > Chordata > Aves > Passeriformes > Timaliidae > Pomatostomus > Pomatostomus ruficeps. The sequence continues at coordinate 16,391 of VYZT01017533.1, read as the reverse complement.
ATTATTGTCAAAAGAGAAATTTATCAAAATTTCATGCCAGGAAGAGGATCCTAAAGAGAAAACAGCAATCTGAACTGGTGATACGCATATCCAGGTACCTCTCTGGAGTAAAGGTAGTATTGCTTTTAGAAAATAGGAATTCCAAACCAACAGGGAAAAAAAATCAAAATCCATCATCATTCTTCAGATATAAAGCTATCATAATAGGTGATTCTGTTGGTGACCACTAGAACTCATGAATCCTTTTTACACCAGCCATGCTTCAAAAAGTGACTGTGAAGACTTTCAGTTTCTGAGTGAGAGCTCAGTTTTATGACAATTTTTATGTGCAGAACAGATCTTTATTTCAGAATACGAGTGTTATTTTGAACTGACAGATTCCTATAGCCAGATTTTAGTGCAAGTATCACAGAGACTACAATGCTATTAGTTGGTTTTTTGTTGTTGTTGTTATTGTTTTTGAGAGAATAATTCAGTGTAACAAACACAGTAAGAGAAAATATATACAAGAGACTTCTCAACCAATAAAGACTAAAAGTCTAAAATCAGCCAAAGAGTTGTTTGAATTCAACATCTTTAAGAAATAACTTAATCTTGAAAATAAATATATATAATAAATTGCTTGTAAAATGAATTTCAATAAGTTCACCATAGAAATAATCATGTTTGAATATGTACTACAAAATTGCAACTAAATAATAATTTTTGGTTATGATAAATGCACTAAAAATACACTCATACTTAAATGTTAGAATTTAAATCTTGAAAAGATACTACATGGATTTTGAATCTTGTGATATATGTGATACTTATTAATGTTTATTTTATAGATAGAAAAGCAGAGACACATGAATCTTGCCTCCCAGTATCATTTGTACTTTCACTTTGGGAAAATAGGTAATATGATTTCAGGCCACTTCAAAGAATTACATATTTGCATATGTAAGTTCAAGAAAGCAGCTGTGGATGTGTACTTTTTTTCCAGTGTTAATATTTAAACTGTATTGATTCTATATTTGTTCTGTAGTTTTTCATGTAAAACGAACATTATCAAATTTATTTTCTCTCTGAAACTGTAACAAATACACATAGAAAAAATGTAATCAATTTCCATGTGACATTCAGTATGTAACAAAATTCAGTATACTTTAGTAGTTTTGTTGCCAGTTCTTGTGATCTTTATCTCGTGAGATAATTTACCTGAAAGCTCCAGATCCTAGATTCATGCAAGTTTGTCAGTATTTTAAGTTTTATTAGAAAAACCCAACAACATGGTGAATACCACATGTCCTCTGCAAGTATCAGCACTAATTTGCAATTAAAAGGAACCTTTTTTTAAACTAGACTTTTTTCACTGATAAGTAAAAAATTCCCTTTATTTCTTTTAAAAAGTATTATAATTGCAAATAAATCCTTTTTTTTTTTCTCATGAGTGATGTAAAATCTTTGCCACATTGCTAACGAGAGCCTGTTGTTTTTCCTATCTAACTTTAGCTCATCATAAATTGGTATTTAAATGTTTCAGCTAGGAGAACTCAAAAGTTCCTTCTTCAAAATTTTTATAATTATTTGTCTTTTTAATAAGTGCATCTCAGTACACTTTTGGTTGCTTTGCCTGGCTTCTCTATCAGAACAAATATTAGGTTAATGAGTAACGTTCTGGGTCCTTATGTTTGGTGAAAATTTCCCTTCTTGAATATTAGTATTCCAAGCATGAATTGCATTTTGTGAGGCAAACACATTCTAAGAACTTTGCTGCTGATTGTACACAGAAAAACAAATCAGCCATAATTAAATGTCATGTTAAGTTTTCTTGAAATGTCAGTGGGGAGTCACAAATGTACTTTAAAATACTTTGAAAACAAGAATTGCCTGATATTCCCAGGTTTAAATTATGTTATCAATAGGCAGATCTTTATCTTCATTTTAATATGCTTCCTAAGTAATGAATGGAACTTGCTTCTAATGATGCTGCTAATTGAAAAACAGTCTAAATGTTTCTATCCAAGATGCAGCCATTTGCACTCATTCCTGGAAGCTTGCTTTCTGTATAATTCTTTGTTTTGACCTTCTGTAATAATGTTGTTTTTCACAGTCTATTCTGCATTAAAAATTTGCTTTTTCAGGACTGGCTATATCTATGTTGGAGAGGCAAGGAGCAGTGAATGCTTGGAGAGCCGTGATGGAGGTTCTGGAGGAGTGCTGAGGTTCCTCCTCAGCCACCACAGGAAAGGCTGACAGACTGTTATAAAATGTGAAGTTTGCATGAGATCAAACTTTGAGCTTGCTTTCTCTCAGTACTATATTAAGTGCCATGGACATTCTTCCTGCTCCTTCCCTCAATTTGCTGACAAAAAGAAATCTTGCAGCTTTTCCTAAAACCAAGCTCTGTTTTGCCATTTAGGGGTGACCAAAAGAAAAAATATCCACTTGAACTATCTCACTTAATTCTCCTTCCTTCAGAAGGAGGCAAAGATGCTGACCAAAGACATTCTGTGTCCTAAACCAGATATTTTTATCAGGGTTTTTTCCACAGCTTATGAGCTTTAACTCCGCAAACAGTAACACAAATATATTTTTACTATTAATATATGGAAAATATTGGATTTCAGTGTATGAGTTACTACTTCATTTATTCTAAAATTGAGGAGAGTAGTTAGATTGTCAAAGTGGTTTTCATGCCTAATAAAAAATAAAGAGTAAGAAAAAGTACGATTTAGTGTGACTTTTTAATCTCATGCAAAGCCTATAAACCGCAGTAAGACAAGAACTATTTGTTTATTTGTTTGTTTCTTTCATTTTTTGGTCTGGATTTCTAACACATTTAACTGTCTCCATTTTTCATGTTTCTATCCACATAGTTTATGGTAATAATGATCATGGTAAATGGAGGGCATTATTAGGGAGACCAATGTGAAATTAATGAAATATGTAAGCAAGGGCAGAAAGGAAGTGGGTGGAAAGAATTTTGGACTATGAGAGAAACTTGCATTTTTAAGTTTGGAATTTTTTTACTGTTTAGAAATCGCTGAGTGGAGCATATGTCTTTGCAATCTAACAGCAGCCAGTCTCAAAACTATATTCTTTGTTTGAATCCACAGCCAAGACAGATGTCTCACTGACAGCAGTATGAGATATTTGTGGCTACTTCTCACGCTTGTATTTTGTTCTCCTTTAGATAACAAAAGGTAGAGAAATCTTGGGAGATGTGTGAATGGATGAGCTAAAGTGTTGCAACAAGACAGCATAGAGTTGGTTTCTATTCAGCAAAACCTGAACTCTTCTCCAGTTGCATTTAAGGGAGAACTATAGGTCTGTCTGCTTATGTTTGGATTTTTTTGGATAAGGGAGAAAAAGTAAATCTGGATATAGCAAGTTCACTGACAGTATTGTATAAATGTTAATGAAGCTTCTAACTGTACATACTAACACTGCTGTTGCTTGTAGGATACAAAAACTGTATTTCGGAAGGAAATTCTTAATTACAAGTAGGCGTCCAGAGTCTACAGCTGTTGAGGTTTTGCATGACAGGAGCATGCATGACAGACTTTCAGCACTGAGCACTTTGCAAGCAAGTAATTTGGCATACTTAGCATACATAAGCTTTCTGTTCTTGACAAAAATGTGCTGTCATTGGTGTGCAGAACTGTTCAACTTGTTTGTATCTTTACAGATCCTGTCTCAATAAGTTCCAGCTGTTTTGCCACACTGATGGAACTTCAGTACAATTCAGACATTTCACTGTCATGTCTAGTACTTTTATTTCTAGTACTTTTTTTTTTCTAGTACATTTTTAAACAGACTTGCACCCTATTAGCACAAAAAAGTGCAAAGGGGGTGAGAGGAAAGATGGCCAGGAGAAGTCTTTGTATTTTATCTATATATAAAGTTGTTCTGCACTCGAAGAGCTGCCCTGTGAGACATTGCCTGCTAAACGTACAGATTTAATGCAGAAACTCCTCCCTCTTCACTTGGTCTGGCTCAGTTCCGAGGTGTTGGCCAGCTCCAAGTGACCTGCAGAATTTCCGACAGAATGACAAACTTGGACTGTGGTCCCTGCTCTCCTGAATTCTGTTGGTGACATTGTGAATCATATTCCTTGCATGGAACATAAATCAGAGAACTTTACAAAATGTAGATGAAAATAATTGATTGTACATTAAGTCTTACTATGTACTAGTATCCTTAAAAGTGTGTCTTTGATTTCACGATTTTTATATTAACTTCTTTGTTAACAATGCACTTATCTCCAAGGCTCTTGGGAAATGGTGACTGGAGTTAAATTAGAGAAAAATGGGAAGTTATATTGGCATTCTAACAGAAGTTATAATGATACAGAAATTATAAGGTGAAATGTTATTGCTACTCACTTGTTGAAAGGTGGTTGGCAGCTCAAACGTATTCCATCATGAGTCCGCACATCCACAATCTGCAACCTCACACACAAGCTAAAGGGCATGGAATGGAGAGTGGAGCAGGATGGAGACACCATGGCCAGGCTCTGTTGAAATCCTTGCAGGAGGGGCACTTATGGTACCTTGTAGCTGATAAACGGCAGAGCAGCTGTCAACTGAGCTGAACTGCCCTCCAATCCAGCAGGCAGCTCCATGCAGGGTCCCCATAAAAGGGAGACTGACAGACTGATCGGGCACAAGGCTCTCTGCTTTCCTGGGGCACTGGCAGACAAAAGAAACACTAAGGTTTTGAGGAAAAATCCCCTTTTCATGTGATGCCTCTGAAAGGAGACATTATTTGTAGTTTAAATAACATTAACTGTGTGGGCAGGATCTTCCTACAATGTGTTCCAAAGTAGCTGTGTCTAACTAACAAGGTATGTAGAGAATCACTTTGGGAGAACTACTGCAGCAGGAATGTAAAATTTAGGAAGTAAGATGCTTCTGTCAAGCAGACTATTTTTCAGCTGATTTGCTGATGTAGAAACACATATATTCACAACTAACACCTTAAGCCAGTACTTACATTGCATTTTATTAAATTGCATTATTGAGTATTTTTATATTTGTTTCTCACTGTGAGTACAATTTGGTATTGACACCCTGCCTGTGTTGTAAAAATCATCACCACAAAACCTGGAGTGTTGTCAGGTTCTGTCAGAAAGGAATGAATGGAGCTTTCTCATGCATTTTCATGCATACTGTTAAGAAGCAGCTTGTTTTACACTGTCTAGTACATCTTTTCTATGTTTCCACTAAAGATAATGAAAAGTGCAATTGATATTAAATAGTGAAATAGAAAATTCAGCCATTATGAACACCTGATAAGATGAATAAAAAATTTCAGAACTGACGTTGTGAAACAGGCCTTGGGTAAGAAATTACTGCTCTGTTAGGAAACCAGTGTAGATATAAATTATTAGTATAGAATCTATTAAGTTAAAATTCTTAACAGTAAAAAGAAAACAAAACAAAACCACAGTTAAAAGATATATTCTTGTAAACACAGTTTGCTTATACTTTCAAGTGAAATGAGAAGAAAGAAGTGTGCAGGTCAAAGCCCTCTTATTGCCTGTAAAACAATGGGATGCAATGTAATGATAATTTTTTGCCACCAGAGAGCTCTTATTGCATTGTACTAACAATGCTATTCAAATATTTATTCATGGACCCCATAATTAATTCTCATGAAGTGAAAATACCTTCATATTTATATTCTCTCCTGTTCTTTGTTCCCTGCTCTACTTGTAATTCCCACAGGGTTATTTCCTGTCATCAAACAGCACTATGGAAAAAAAAAAGGTCTGCATAGCCAGAAATAGCATTTATAAAATCACAAAAGTTAATTGCTTACAGAAACTAGTTTAGCTTACCATTCTTTTTCCATAATACAGTTTTAAAAGCCTGTGTGTCTTCCCTTCATATATTGTCAAAAATCCAAAACTGTGAAAATTGCAATATATTTAATATGTGCATTTTCTGGGAAGGAGAGGCAGCCAAACTCGAAAGAACTGATGAAGAAAGAGGTTGCTGAACAAAAAGAGAAAAAGCATTTTTTCGGGATTTGGAGTTTGGTTCCGTTCAAGTCAATATTAGTGATGCATAGTTAAACTATTTGTGGGCAGATCTTGTTTCGTCTAGGGCTTCATATACAATTTTCATATATCACAAGGCTGAACAATGAAATTTTTTTAGTAGCTTACACCTTTAAAAAGTAAAGTATGTTATCTATATATTTGTTTTAATATTTGTGACATTCACATTCCTGCTTTAAGTTTCTGGAACCATGATATAAGGTTTCCTGACTGGTATGGATGACAGTGTTATTTTTTTTGGTTTGAAGTTCAACAGGCTTTATAGGCAGCCCTCTGATGGATCAACATTAACCTTTTATTCTGCTGCTAGCATTTAGATTTGTACTTACCCAGTATTTCACTATCACCCTACACCTTTTCTAGACACAATTCTACTTCACCTTTCATGTTGTGTGTATCACAGACGGACTGGGTGTAAAAAACTCCAAAATGGGAAAAGCATCACTTTACAGCTGCTTTTGCACAACTGCAGATGTTAGCCAAGTTTAAGGAGTATTAGATCAAGCCTCTTAGGAAAGGCTTTTCAAACTTCCCAAGTAACAATTTTTAGGATATTTTTGCACCTGTAACTTAAATTATTAACCTTGAATTTAATTTATTAAACACAGCATATTAAAATAGTTATATTTTCCTTTTTTAATCTATTCCTCTGTTTGTGCACGTTTATTTGTGCATCCCCATGTCTGATGTAATAGAAGACTGATTCATCACACTTCCAAACTACTCCAGACACCTAATGATTAACCTGAATTTTGTGGACCAAATTTTATCTGTTTCAAATTGAGTTACTGCTAAAACCAAATTAATCAGCAACAGATCCATATTCCTGTGTTAATGTGGCTGGCACAGCTTCTGCCAATTATGCAAAGGTATTATGTCTATTTTATCAGTTTGACAGCTGATCTGAGAAAAAAAATAATAAATATCTAGCCTGAGTATTCTTCTTACATTAAGTCTATGATGAAAAAGCTTTTCTGATAACTTTAGTAATTTTAGGAAAAAAACTAATAGGACAAACAAATTAGGATATTCCGGGTATCCTCCACAAAACAAAGTGTTTGCTATCAAATCTTTAGCTAAGGAAAGAGTGAGATTTTTCAGAAGTGCCTTCCTTCCTTCCTTCCTTCCAGGGAACTCAGAGCTTCCCTGCTTTTGAAACCCTGCATTCCCATCAGTCCTTCAAAAGTTAACCTTAAATCTTCTGAGCTGACTCATGTCCTGGGCATAACTGGACACCGTACAGTTCTAAACTCCATCCCTCATGTCTCCTAACCAAGATTCTGAAACTAGTGGTGGCATTTGTCCAGTGACAGTAAATGCCAAGACATGAGATGAACTTACAATGAGTCAAGGAAGAGACATGGACAGGTATAGGGAGGCTGAATGATAAATTCAGGCCTCCACATCTACCTTTTGGAGAACAAGATAGGTGACATAATCCTGCCCTGCCTCCCACTCTTGTGAACTCTCGTCTCCCACCTCCTTCCCAAAGTTTTCATCCTTTTCCATAGTGTATGTGCACAGGGAGAGGTGATACAGAGGATAAATATACCACTTGTGGTTGGAAGGAGCTTTCCCCACATCCCAAAACTCTGTCTCTGCGTGGGTTGTGACATCCGTCAGAGCTGACAGTGTATTTCCCAGTTGATTGCCATTTCTTTGAAGTCTGAATTAATTGCAGAATAAGCTAGCTAAACTCTCAGGCTGGATTTGATTTTATATTCCTGAACAATCTCCATGAATCATGTGGACATCTGCTGTAGTTATTTGAGAAACAGGTAGTATCTACTTGTCCACTCTTTTCCTGAATTCTAATGTCTAGCAGGATTTTGCACATGGGACTTGCAGTAACCCACTCACGGATTACTTGGCTTTTAAGGTGATTTGTCAGTTGGATTTATCCACTTTTAATTGAGATGAGCTGCTTGACTTCTACATTTTCACTTCTGCTGCCAGGAAGAGTTTGGTAGGAGAAGTTACAGAATTACATCCCAGATGCTATGAAACACTCAGTGGTGGTGTTGTATATGGTGTGTTTAATCCCAGAGACTGTGGCTAGAAATCCTCCTCACATTCTTGGTACTCTGAAAACCATACTTTTTTATTACTAAATAAAAAAATATTTTCTATGAGATGTTTTTCCTTTATCATGCTTCCTATAATACTGATCAAGAAATACTGAGAAAGAACTTTAGTGAAACACTTCTGTCACATGTGTTTAATTTTGCTCTGCTTGGCTCCACAGAGCAATAAGGACTGTCAGGCAAGGTCTGATGAGGTGACAGCGATTTCTTTGTGAGGACTTAACTACCTGGCTATCCATAGAAATGACGTGCTGTGTAGTAGCTCTAGCACTGACAGGTTCAAGGCTGTCATCTTTCACCAGGGTCGCGTCTGCTTATGTTGCTGGTATTGTCCAGAGAATCCTGCCGTTCCCCCAAACCACGATCCGAAATCAGGATATTTCAACCTATGGCTAAATCAAGAAAATCCCTTCAGCCAAGCATTAGGTTTCATCTGCAGTTCAGTTCCTCTTCGCTGGCGTTGGAGGTGTGGCTGGAGAAACAGTTCCGTGAAGGCTGCAGTTCCGGAATGCTGGGCTGCCTCAGGGTGTGTGGAGGGCTGGGGCACAGGTACGGCACAGCAGCTGTGCTGCAAGCAACTCCCACATGGCCCCAAAGCTGGGAGTAGGACACAGTCACACTTCACACTGAGACGAGTCTTGCAACCACTATTTATAGGTCATAAATGCAGTGGAAAGTAATCGAGGATAGGTTACAAATGGCAAAATTAGCATCAGTTGTCTGAAAGCTTGGTATTCAATTGCAATGAATGCAAAACAATTCCTCTCTAGTTCAAAAGAGTAAGGAAAGTATATATAAAAAAAAGGACAGATCAGATGAATTCTGAGTAGGACTTCATAGTCTAATCAAAAATGTTAACTTGTCATTAAGATAATTTTAAAATTCATAATGTAATTTCCATTCCTGGCTAATTTTTCACAGTAAGTAAATACACAACACCATTTTCCAACGGAAGGTGTATTTCTGCAAACAAAAGTTAAAAATCTGATTGATATTATAATAATTTAAAAAATTATTTCCCCAGTTAGACCCTTAATTAGGTGGGAATGTCTAATTCCATTTAATGCCTAATTTTATTTAATGCATTATACATGGAAATCTTTAATGTTTCTTAATTTCAAAAGTATTTCTTCAAGTGGAAGAAATATTTTACCAAACATTTTTGCTGATGGTCCAATTCTTGGATCCTTTTTCATCTGTTTAGTCAAAGGTTGGACTTGATGATCTCAGAGGTTTTTCCAGCTTAATTGATTCTGTGATTCTGTATCAGAGATAAATTAGAGAAATAGTTGTGACATATTGGGTAGATGCAGAAATTTGGTTTGGGGTGTTGTTCAGACTAATGCTTAATTAATTGTGAGAGATCCTGGGAAAAAAAAAAATTCCTGTTGTACATTTTAATTCATGTCAGTGACATGTATTTCTTAAATTCACTTCTGTTCAACAAAGAGCAGTTACAAAGCTAGTTGAAAGGGAGGAAAATATTTTAAAAGGTATACTATTTTTATTTCAGATAAACTGTCACCATGCCTCTATGTCCAAGTCATTTCACTGTAATACTTTATTATGTGAGTGGTTGATCAGGTGTAGACCCCTTCCCTAGCTTCAAAATGAGTTCCAAGCAGCAGCTTAAATACACAGATGTCAGTTTCTTATTGTGTGTAATGTCACATAGCTGTAAAAACAATTCACAAACACATGCAAAGGAAATATATTTTCTAAGGGATGAACAAATGATTGTGAAGAACATAAAAATTGAAAACAAAAGTATTTTGAGGACTTCATTAACTCAGACATGAATTTGAGCATTCAATAGGACAAAAGAGAAGGAAGTTCAGATTGTTATATTTGTTACAATCTATATTGTTATTCAAAAATAGTGAATAAAATTGCTTAAAACGATTGTTGTGAAATGCCATTATGTCATTTTTTAAGTCACTCTTTCGACAGAAAATTGCTCCCTTACCTGCAAAATCCCACAGTGTGAGTACGGTCTCTGAGTGATTTCCAAGTAATGGAGCAGGTGAATATATTTACATCCAGAAACTGGTTTGCTGCAGAATTAATTTTACCCCTTAGAATTCAGATTTTTTCATTCAGTTCTATATTTCAAGATAATAATCTTCAACATAGAAAGTACAGAATAACAAAATTATTTTCAAATATTCATTGAACAAAAGAAATGCCTTTGAAAATTAGGTATACTCAGGCTGTAGAGCCAAACTCTGAAAGTAACCAGTATGAATATAAGAGAAGAGTAAAGGTAAACCCACTAAGAAGTTTCACAAAACATGATATAGTTGTTAGACAGTTGAACTAGGAGAAGAAAGATATTAAATGTTCATTCCATGTCCTTCTGTAATGATGAGTAGGTCTGCACAGTGCAAACTTGTTTCTTAGACAGAAACACTTGACAACAATCGCATCTGTCCCACAGACTACTTTAGCTGAACTTGCTTTAGTTTCAAACAATATAACTCAAGCTTTGACTCCACTAAACTGTTTACAACCCTTACATGTGTATTTTTTTGAATCACGGCTTTACTTTCTTATGCAGTGCTGCATTCTTGCCCCAGCCACACCAAGATTCAGCCTCATGAAACAGAACAATATTTAGTTAGGTAAAAAATTTTGTGGTGTTGAAATCAGCCACCATAAAGTCTCTTTCAGGACCAGAGAAACTACACAGCTTTATTACATTCTCTATTCATTTTTGTTTTATCAACAAATAACTTTTTATTTGGGTGTATGAATCACTGTCACTGATAACAGAAACAAATGAGCTAGATTCCCCAGATTAACTATAATGGATTTTTTTGTTTTTTTGTTTGGTCTAATCTAATCTGAATTAGATTCGAATTTAGATGCAGTGATTTGTCTGGCTATAGAGAGCAAAAATGTGAAATCAAGTGCATGTGAGTTCTACCATTTGGAGAACTACAATGTAAAATTGGTAGCCAGATCAAAATGCATCTGAAAAAAAGAGACAACAAATAGCCGTGCACATAAATGCATACTATATATATAAACTTGTGTGTGTGTGCATATATATATATACACACATATATGTCCTTATACTGATTTATAAACCCCAAATGAGATCTGTAATTTTCATAAATTCTATATTCTATAGTATAGTCTTCAGTGTCATTGCATCCAATGGATTAAAAAAAAAAAAACCCCAAAACAATCTATCTAATCACTTACTTTATACATGTAAAAAACATGTTTGTCATGTTACAAAAAGTATTTTATTCTAAACTGAACTAATGTTAAATAATTTTGACCACATTGGTTTTTTATCAATGTGCAGAAAACACTAAAACATCCATTCTTAATGATTTCATGAAGTAAAACATTTAAGACCAAATAATTTTTTCTTATTCCTAATTCATTGTGTGCAAGATACATTAAAAAAAATCCCTTTTAACAGAGCTACAGGATCCTGTTTGGATACTCTATATTTCTCTCTTTCTCTGTTACAATCTATAAAATAATGACTTTACAGACAGCTTGTTAGCAGATAGATAAATTCAGGCTTCCAGCCCCTGTCTTTGTTTTTCACATGAATATCAGCAACCACTATGTAAAATCAGCAGCATACAAGTTAAACAGAAGTAACAGATGGATGAATTTCACACAGTCTTTTCAAAATTAATATGGAATGGGGGGGGGGGGGGGGAGAGAAGAGAGGGAAGCATGGGAAATTACAGTGTTTTGTTGGTATAAAATGATGGAGTTGAAAAATATTACCCTTTCACAGGAATAGAAAATGTAGAAAATAGGAAAAGATTAAGGCCCAAATGAAATGATCTGAATACTCGCTTTTACCTCCTTTGGCAGATGGGAGGGAGTAATTTTCATTTTTCTCTGTATTAGGAATAAAATAATGGAAAAATTAAATTCAAACTCCTTTAATATTAGAAAGACATAATAGACAATTGTTGGGTTTTAAATATTTTTAACTGCTGATAGAATGAAAATTAACCTTATTTAGTTCCATGTCTTTGAAAAGTCTTTTGCTGTGTGAAAAAAAAGGATAATGCACTGTTGATAATAACATCAGTTGTCAGTCTACTAGTTTAGACAGCATAACAGAGACACCCCAGATAAAAAAAAATTTGCTTTATTATTATCCTTAAATACTCTATGCCTAATAAACTGTGTTAAATATTACTAACCGAATTATGCATATGCAGCCAATAGGTATTTATATGTATACATACTCCTGATATTGGCATAGAGGTATTTTACATTTCTCTTACGTATAGCTAATCATTAACTTTAATTAGAATTTAAAGCTGTAACAGAGGACATGACAGAAATGTGTAATGTAATTCATGCCTTGATGCATCTAGAAATAAAAATAGAGGAAAAAAAGTAGAAATCCACAGGAACAGAAATCCTGACAGACAAGTTAATACCTGAATTTTTCTGCAGAGATGTAAAGCACGTAAAAATCCTAGGAGAAAGCCGATACCTTGGTGACTAAGAATAGGTTTCATAACTCATTAGAGTGTCTGTGGTTATTATGTGGATTCCTTGAGCAAATGTATAATTTAAAAATTTTTCAGTGTGCATTTGACTTGGGAAATCTATGCAGGAAGCAATTGGCAGAATCAGACTGACAATACTTTAATGTGTTGCAGTGATATGACAAGTCTTAACATGGGTTATTTACTCTGTTTGTTATTGGGGAATTGCCACACCTATCTGTCAGACAGAAAATCCTGCTCTGAAATTAAGGTTTGGGTGTCTTCACTTCTATACGGCATGTCTATATTTTGCTGCAAAGTCAATATGAAGTGGCATGAAAAAGTATTGCACCTGTCACAAGGCTCATAATGGAATATCATTAAACACAGTTTTTCATTCAGTCAGACAGAGATCTTATGAATAAATAGACAGCTATCATACAGAGCAAACTGAATTTTTACCCTTAAACAACACCACTGTTATTAATGAGGAATTATATAGACCTGACAAGAGTCAGGTCCATTTAAAAGAAAATTCACCTTAGATGTACAGGGTGCCTTCCTCCTCAAATTAGATAGAATCAGGAAGGGGAAAGAAAAAAAATAAGGAAAAAAGCTAAAATATGAGTAAAAAAGCAGGAGAAGCAAAAATATAGATGTCAATTGGTCCTATTTCCTCATAGAAACTGAGGTAGGAGTGGATCGCAGCGCTCTTGTGCCACTTTCACATCTATGTGCTTCAGTTGCCACATGCTGCTGAAGAGCTAAGTTGTAAATCCAGCATTCCTCTCTCTCAAGGTTGAAACTGTGGACAAGGGAATGTGCTTACACTGTTCGTCGCAGAGTGCCAGGTATCAGCACTGCTTCAGAGAGCTGGCTAATTTATTTTGTACAGAAGAAATGAACAGAGGACGTGTGTTCAGGGCACATGGCAGAAGGAGGGAAAATAAAATCGGCCAGCATCAAAGGATATTTCAATATATTATATTAGCTAAAGGACATAAGACTTAACCTCAATGGATTTTTGGAAGCCAGCTTGAACTGCTTTGCTACAATTACACAGTCATTCTGTTAATTCACCTGCATGCTTTAATCTTGGTGAGAAATGCTGCATTTGTCTCCTTTCTTATTGCAATGCATAGTCATTTTACTTTTTCACCTTAGGGATTCTGATTAATACAAGGAGGTATTCCTCACTGCCTTATGATTATGGTGTGGATGAGTGGAACAGCAAAATGAGCCTAGAATAAGGTAGCAAATTTTTCTTTAACAAAAACCTGGCTAGCCATGTTTAAAACAGGATCTATACTTATATTTTATTATATACATACTTATATATATATATTTATACTTAAAAATGCTCGTTGCAGGATACCTCTAGTAAACCAGATACAATTTTCAGTTTATGTTACCAGACAATGGTAGTTTACCAGTCATTTAACAGTGCAGATAATTCAGGCCATGATCAGCCCCATGAGGAAGGCATGTGTTCCTGTCTAAATGTTTCCTGTATTTGAAGAAATTTTGTACTGAGTGTACCTGTGCACTGTTGGTAATGTAATTCTGGGGAAGCAGGGGTGATATCAAAGTTCAAGAAACCTTGAAACTTATTTATCTTAAGATTTGAAAAGACATTTGAAGTGGCATAAGAAACAATGAAAGAATAAGAAGTTCCTAGAGATGATTTGATATAGTAAGGAAGTAAAAAAAAAACCCAAACAAAACTAAAATTAGTTCTGTTGACAATCTAATCTTGCAGACAGGAATTGCATCCATTTTTCACCGGGTTTTAAGTTAGGACTTTCACCATTGTAGTGTCTTTCCAAATGAAAGTTGATTGGTGGGATAAACTGACTGATAAGCTAAGAAAAAAACCAGTTTTTGGATGCTGGGAGAAATTTTACTGACCTTAGACAAGATGCCAATAAAAATCAGCCACATGTAACTAATTTCTGTTGATTATAAATAACCAGGGCTAATAAATAGAAGAAACTGCTTGTAGTAACCTTATTAACCTTGCATTAGATAACTTCCTGCACAAAAATAAAAATAATGACTTTTAAAAGTCACTAACATAATAGTTATTCACCCAGAATAATCTCTGATCCCACATGTACTGCATGCGTGCAGATGAACAATCATTGAAGTAATTTTCAGTACTTCTATACTTCTAAAATGTTTGTTCAATTGGAAATGTAAGGATTGATTTAGTGGGCATAAAAATCATCACCCACTGTTCCTTTCCAGCCAGAAAAAACTCCACTTTTTCTAAAACTAAGATTCTGAGTCTTGAGGATCTAGTGTCCAAGACCCTACACCTTTCTCACTTTAAGTTAGCACAGATCTATCTACCACAACAAAGGTAGCTGGCTCAGCATTTTAGGTGAAAATCTGTGGAATTAAAATGCTTTCTTGTGTTATTAAAAATAACTGCAAGTCATTAAGATGCTATAAGAGTGAGCATAGGACACTAGTGTAATTAAAACCTCATTGTAAATCCTCATGCAAGATCAAATAAGAAGAAGATGGCTAGAAAACTCTGTGAAAGGTGAAGTCAAGTGGCAAGACACTGTTAGGAGAAGTAATTTCACCAGCTTTTTATAAAATTCTAGGGGTTAATGACTGCATGATATTGACGAAAGACCACAGATAAAATGGATGTGTTGTGCTTAGGTCTATACAACCCCAGAAATTTGGGATCCCAAAATACACAGTTTACGAATTGCAGGTTTTATTCTTCAGCAGCCTCTCTAATAACAGCCTCTGGAAGGAAATGGTTGTGTCCTTTCACATGCTATGTTTTTTTGTAGTGTCATTCCTCTTGTCTTTCTGTTTTGGTTTGGTTTTTGTTTTGTTTTTTTTTTTCCAAGCCACTCTAGCTTAATTATCTTTTTAAGTTTAAATATCTTTTACACAGGGTGCCACCACGGGTCCACTAATGAAACACAGTCAGCAATGATGCTTTTATGGGGAAGCGTTCTTATAGAGATGGGTTAGAGATCCAAAAGGCTCAGTGATTTTCTTTACAAAACTTCACATTTTCTGTCATAGAGCATTCAAGGAAATTTTGACAAAAGTTTTCAGATTTTAAAGAATTTCTTGAAATGAAATATTTATTACAGTGTTCAATATACAGACATCACAAAAGATGAAATAATGAGACAAATTTTTAATTCGTTTTGAGTAGTTTAAGCATTCATTTTTAAAACATCCTATATGTAACTTTGCATGATATAAAATGTTTCTTTTCCAATATTGGATATTATTATTTCCAATATATATATTATATGCAAATTGAACAGAAATAAGATTATTATGTTGACACAAACACTGTTGCCATACATATAACATTACCAAAATAAAACATTTGCACCTTATTGAAACAAATATTGACATGTATGCTGAAACAAACAAATATTAAAACAAATGAATCCACAATACTGAAATGTTTTATAAATTTGTCTTTGTAAAATGGCATTGGCCAGATGATGTCTGTCCAAGCTAGTTTTTACACATCTTGAATTTTACTGCCAAAAGTGTCAGAACCTTAAGAAGACTTCATGATATTTCCTGTTAGTATTTCAACTATGTGCGTACTCTGACAAGTTAAATTACAAACCCCTGCAAAATGTTTATAAAAAGTACCTACCACCTGCAGTGACACTGAAGGGCTCTATCCTTAACCGATGTGATGTAAAGTAATGTAACTCAAGGGGCAGCTTCTGTGAAATCCCTTCAGATCTGTTACTTGAGGATCCACTCCTTAAATAAAGTATATAAATA
>VYZT01017532.1:0-29943 GCA_013400735.1 Pomatostomus ruficeps | reverse complement strand
CCCCTGATACGTCGTTATATATTTTAAGGAAAAAAAAAGTTATTTCTGAAATTCTGTTTATAGCTCAGCTACATTCAATAATATTTTTATACACTGTTACTTGTAAAAACTTCTGAGTTTTTGTAACACAGTGTACATTAGGAAACATTTATATGTATAGATACATATGTGGATCTTACCTAGGCTTGGCTACATAGTGAACAAGCAGCTCTCAGTTATTTATTTGCTTTATTGATACTACTTGATACCACCAAAAGCCTTTCTATAAAACCCTTTTGCCCTCTGAGCTTGATCAAACCCTGGTAAACCCAAAGGAAAGGTTCACTTCAGTGGGAAATGCCTCAAATCCTTTCCTAGATTTTAATTTCATAGGAGTTACAGATGCCTTTGAAAGAAAGATGGTTACTAAATAGTTCCATTGTCAGCTCTGCTCATGTGCCTCCAGAAATGAAGCCTTCTGCTCATACTCCTCGAAGCCATACTAATTATGGTAGGAAGTTGAAAAACAGTGTTCATGTTTTTAACCCAACAATTATCTAATTTTGCTGGTGAATACCCAATATTGTATTATGTGCAAAAATACAAGGGTTAGGGTGTGGCTGCCCTTGAGCAGGTCTGTCAAGTTGCAGAAGTTACTTTTCTGGGATGATTTAAAACTATGTTTACAGTGATAAGTACAGAGAGAAGTACGCAGAGCATCTGGACACACAGTTCTGGCTCAAACTGTAAGTCTATTTTAATAATAACAGACAAAGGATAAGAGGCACTGCTGGGAATCTAGGTATATTACTATGAATATAACATAAAACTGATGAGGATATGCAGCCCTGGAACCCAAATCTGCTCACGTTCGGCCACGTTAAAGCATAAGAAAAGGGAAGAAGTCATCTGTCTGACTCCAGATAGGCAGACAGTTTCAAAGACTTCACCCTTATCAGCTGAAGCCATATAGGGGGGAAGGAAAAGCAGTGGGATCCTGTCTGGGGAGGTTCTCAACAGTGCAGGAAAACATAAATGGACTGTCTTTTTTCATCATCATCAGTATTTCTCTTTTCTATTTTCCTCTCATTTTTTCAACCCTTCAATCTCACCACCCATCTGTGTCAGTGTTTCCCCCTACAGGCCAGCACACTTTCAAATCAGATGCCATTGCCATTTCTTTCTTTGGAGGTCTCCATGTTGTCTGGGAAAAATTTAAAGCAGAAAAGGGATGGAAGAGAGAGACCAGTATATTGCACTAAATCTGATGCTAATGTTTCCCTGCAGCATTGCAAATTATCCCTTACAACCATAAATCCTGTTATATTTGGTGTATTTTGACTCAAGGTCATAGGAGACTCTTCATATTTTATTTAAGTACTTTCATTCCTCAGGGTTATGAAGAAAACCTAACACATGTGATCTCTGTGTGAAAAGCTAGCAAATTAATTAATTCTACTTTTAAATCTTGTAAATTTTCAGCTTATGCCATGAGGTTAGAGTGTACTACAACCTAAGACGACAATTCTTTCCAAACATGTACTGAATGACCACTGGCTGTGACATTGCTGTTAAGCTTGACAGAGCTTGGGGTTTGCAAAAACACCCAACACCTTCAGGGCTGTGAGAAAGTCTCTGAGATCGTATTTAAAGCATCATCACTGGCAGATAGTTTCCTTACCTGGTATAGCATGATAGGTTCTATGCTGTATCCCAGTATATCAGCAAACTCCTTTGCAATAACTGTTTTTCCACAGCCCTAAAAAGTTAAAAAATACTAATTAGATTACATTCTAAAGATCATGGGGAAGAAGGGAGAATAGAAATTTAAATTCTTACTTTTCCTCCAATCAAACACATATCTTTAACCATATGGGATTGCATCATTTCTGCCAACAGTTGATTATGGCTGGAAGTCCTTATGAAAGTATCCGATCGAGAACAATTTTTTAACATTCCAGTTCCAGTTGGAACCTATAAGAAATAAAAAAGTAAAAAAAGTAAATCAAAATGCTAAATAAGCTATACTGCGATAATTCTAGGCTTTGTGTGGACTAGGTTATGCTTGTCCAAAACTACTGCAATATTTTGCCGATAATTGTCATCTATCAAACTGGAAACTGTCACTGTCACAAAATTAAATCACCTAATTTCTAACAGACAAACTCCTTCACTTCTCCACCCACTTTTCAAGAAAAAATTAACAAAATGTGAATCAATACAATTACAGCATTGGGGTACGCAAAGAACCTCATGCTGTTCATGCAAGAGACAAATAAAAAGTCACCAATATTCACTGCTCATCAGAGAAACATGGAAGAGATAGAGCAATTAGTATTGTGAAAATCTGAAGGAGCTACTTTGACCTGAACTTTGGACAATTTCAATTATTCACCACATTAAGGCACTTGCTCTGCATTTCCACTTCCTGCTCTAGTCTGGGAACTGTTTCATCTGCAAACTTCTTATGCCCTCCTGTTCACAGAGACACTCTGCAGATGTACTTTCAGAAGGTATCACCTATACGTCAAATGAAAACAAAAATCTTTGCCTCAGAAAAGAATTGAATCAAGTTCCTCCAAACTCAATTTTTCCTGAAAAGTTCCCATTTGCTGTTGTTCCCCTCCTCACTTTGTCATGGTACAAACTCTCTGAGGATATTCCTCACCAATGTTATTATAATCTCTCTGACTCCCATTAATTCACCTTCTTTACAGACTCTCTAGACTCTCCAAATTCAACATTAACTTCAAATTTTCAGATCAGCATCTGTTTCCTGAGTAAGAACTTATTTCACCACCTAGCAGGTCATAAACTTCATTGGAAAAAACTCAAACTAATCATATTTGATGTGATTACTTTGTTCCATTTTCCCAACATCCTGTGTCGGAACATTACCAAGCACTCATTAGATTTTATTTGAAGTGTAAACAAAGACAGACTATTGTTTTTACAAAAAAGAAACAGGGAAAGCAGCATTAAGAGCATCGTAAGTACTCTCTGCTATTCCAATCCAATAAAACAAAAAAGAAATTGAAAGGCTTTTTTTTTCATCCAAACTATA
This sequence comes from Pomatostomus ruficeps, assembly GCA_013400735.1. NCBI lineage: Eukaryota > Metazoa > Chordata > Aves > Passeriformes > Timaliidae > Pomatostomus > Pomatostomus ruficeps. The sequence goes on along the minus strand of VYZT01017532.1, from coordinate 26,900 downwards.
ATGATTCACATGGAGGAAACTATGAGTTTATCTATAAATAAAATCATGTGTATCCATAAACTAATATTCCAGTATCTAAATGTGTCTCCAATAAGTACCATGTGTTACTCTACCAAAAAAAAATGTTCAGTGCAAATGACTTTTAGTATCACAAATGTCAAATACTTGAAGAGATGAAAACAAGTTAGTGGTTTTTAAGAACATAATATAGTTTTATGAATATACAAATTCATACCTGGAATGTCACTTCTTTTTCACCAATTTGGACAGTTACATCAGCCTTGAAGGGTTTGTTTCCATGTACACTTTCTACTTTAGTAATCTTCCTGGGAAACAAGTGTTTTTCTGCATCTTGAAGCTCAAAGCGCTGTAGAATTCAGGGGTGAGGAAATTAATTATTAAATACAACTTTCTAGGTTTTAAAACTGTTCCTTCTAAAACAATGCCAGAAGCATATGCATGATTAATTGCTTATGAAGGCCTAAATCCATTTACTTTACTTAAACTTCTACTTTAGATACCTGTGTTCACATTCTTGATGGCCCATATATTTTATATTTAAAACCAAAGCAAAGAGATTGTATACCAATTACTTATTCAGACTGTAGTGACAGACGTAAAGTGAAAATGTCACACGGTGACTTTGTCAAATCTTAGCCTGACAGTCCAAAATAACGTGAGAAATTAACCATAGCCTTTAGCGTGTGTAATAATAGATCACCTATCTCTGCAGGTCATTATAACCAATTGCAGATTTAAACATCTGTCTGCCAATAAAAATAACCAGCAAACATTGCATTTACTTAGCTTCACAGCTGCCTTATACAATGAAAATTGAGGACAACCTGTAAAATTAAGCCTTCAGCATGTTCTGGGTATACCAAGGACATAAAACAGGACATACGTTTTCTCAATCCTCTTTTGAGCATTGTATTCTTTATTTCTGCTGTACATAGAAAGCACAAAAACAATTTAAAAATGTTCAGTAAAGGAGAGTCATACTGGGGACTTTATGAACAAAAAAAGCTAGTAACTGAAACTACTGAATTCATTTTATTCAACAGAGTGAAAGTTGAGTAAACAAGAGAAAAAGGAATACTGTCCAACTCCCTAGAATTCTTAGAAAACAGAGTTTTTAAAACAGAAGTAACTTATGTAAAATAACTCTTAAAAGGCATATAGTATTACTACTAGGATTCACAGCACTACCTATTGAAGTTTAGACAGAAAACTGAGATGGATTTTTACAAAACCTTTTGCTCTTCATCGCTTCATAAATTTCCATTCTGAAATAAAAGCCTACAAAAATATTATGTTTAAACATGTATTTAAGATAAATGTGCTTTAGTAAAGGGCTGCACCAAATTATATTCTTACTGTAACAGCTGAGTCTACTTCAGATACCATTAAATTCTTAAACAAGAGAGGACAGGAATGCCTACTGAGTACTATCTCCAAGTATGATTCTAAGGAACACTCCAACTACAATTCTGTGAAAGCAACTACCAAATGTTCTCACTCTCATCTTCATTAGTAAATTGCAATATTCTTCTTAAGTTAATAGCATTTTGGATAGAGTCAAGGGTGCTCATACACAAAACTGCCAACTGCTTGTACACTAAAATCCCTTACTAACAAGAGAAAATAACTGTGAGTGGGCAAGATTACCTGCACCAGCAGACCCTGGATACTGAGTAACAAGGATTTGGAGACAGCAGTAGCGGAACTTGTACACAAATGTCTTGGGAGCTTTAACTTTCTAAGGTGTTTTTTTTGTTTGGTTGGGGTTTTTTTTGTTTCAGTGGGGGGTTTTTTGTTTGTTGTTCTTTGTTGTTGAGAGTTCTGTAGCCTTTTAGACACAAAGTCAGGACAGTGAAAGAGGAATGTCTGTGTGCAAAATGTTACTCAATTTACACAGATTCATCTAACTGAATTTGAATTTATCACATGTAATCACATAGATGCTGCTGAACTGAATACTCCAGTAATTACACAACCTCACACCTCCAGAAATTACCACACATACACCTGAACAGGAGCAGCAAACAAAACTGCCTATGGCTTTCAGAGCAAGACAAATCTCTTTGGTGCAGTTCTTCATTTAGAATTATGATTGGCAGATACAGAATCAGAGTGGTATGCAATGGATGTACAACACATTAAACACTTCTGGTGAGCCAGAAACAACTTCCTCTGTAAAATGTCCAAGCTGATAGCTGCAAAGGAAAAAATATTTGTGGTTTGAGAGAACAACTACCGAGCACATTCTGTATCAGAAAGTTTGGGAGATACTTGGGCAGCCAGAAGCAGGCAGCCTCACTGACTCAGAGGAAAGCAAAAAGAACAGACTAGCCACCAAAACCAGGGCAGTGGTTTGGCAGCTCATAATCATCAGGCCACATTCTGCATGCCTAGAAATGTGTGAGAAAAGGTGAACTGCAACAGTTAGGAAAAAAAGGAAGAGGAATTCTGACCACTTGGAAGCATCTAATGATTGGTAATATCTCAAAATGGAAAATGCAAAGAACACACAACAAATCCAGCTGGCCAATGGAACAGAGAGCTTAAATGAGCCATAGCTGTAGATGACCATTCAGTTGAACCTACAAGGCACCTAGGCTATTCAAGAGAGGCATCCAAAGGCTGAAAGATTCTCTGCTTGGGAAGGAAGGAGAACTTTCCAAAGAACAAGAGGACTGAACTGCTTCACAAGGAGCAAAATATGAACTGCAAGTGCAAGATGGGATGGATTGATAGATGAAGTCTGACAGATTCCACTACAATGGTATGTATTGGCACTAAGAGTATCTATTAATGCAAAACCCCAAAGATTACAAAACACTTTGGAAGGAATAAGAGAGAAACAAATCCTTCCTTAGAACAAAATTTGCAACAGAAATATCTTTGAAAAGGAAAGACTTCTTCTGAAGAATTCTTTCTTGTCTAGACATGAAATAGAATTCCAGTCTTATGAGAGTTCCTATGTACTGTGAGGCAGGGAAACAGTTTTCAATGAGGTCAGGTAAGATTCAAGTGAGCGTGCAAGTAACACAAAAACGAGTAAAGGCAACAAAAAACCTTTTATTTGGTAAGATCAAGATAGTGAACACAGAATTAATCAAAGCATGAAAAAACTGAAAAAAAAAATTCTAGGGTTTTAGAGTGAAGCTAAGAAAGGATATGGGCTAAAAGTGACTTTCTCATTTATTACGACAAATCTGCTCTGTATCTATTTTTCTAATATCTCATGGAAAGGTTCTCCTGATTAGAAGGTAAAAAAATTCAAACAGTGGGTGTTTCCAACACTGTGAAAAAAGGCATGCAAAAGGCATGTGAGAATTAAAATAGCAAACCCAAAACATTCAATGAATCTGGAGTAAAATACTAGAAGTTTATGGGACAATGAAGAAGTAAGTATAGAAAATGTGGAGCCTCTTATTTGCCACCATGCTCAGATTAAATGAAGCCAATCAGTTTTATAAAAGCCTCTTAGTTGCATACAGAAAAGAAAACTCCAGTGCTGTGGGAGACACATCATATATGCTCAAGCTAATTGTTTGAGAATGTTTAACTGGAAGCTGTTTTCCTTGAAATCAGTAATTTCTCCCTATCTCAGTCTTGTAGAGAAAAATCTTAAATACTTTTTTACTTAATTTTTACAATTATGTTTCAAATGTTTACCTGTCAAAATAATTTGTCATACCAGTATTTCATGCAAGTACAGAATAATTTTGAAGGACAAAATTCCAACCAACTCACATTTTCCTTTGTAAGATCTTCTGAGTTAAGAATCATCTTTAAAAATCAGAATACAAATTGATACAGTTGTCGAAGTGCAGAAACTTCAAATAAGGGTAAACAAAAGCACATCATTTGCAAGTTTATTCTAGTAATTCTGTCCTGTCTGTTGCAAGCTAGTGAACTAATAAATGCTGCAAACTGTAGCACTTGTACAAGTGCTTTTGTGTGTTAAGCACCTCTAAAGACCACTGCTGATGCTGGATTAGCCCACAATCCTTTAACACCTATTTTATGCTAACTAGTTTGAAACAAGGAGTTACATTTGTATCAAATTAAAAGTTGGTTGATAGACATCCTTTCTTCTTCAACATTATTCCAAGTGGGGTCTCACCAGAGAGGAATAGGGGGCAGAATCTCCTCCCTCGACCTGCTGGTCACACTGCTTTTGATGCAGTCCAGGATACAGTTGGCTTTCTGGGCTCAAAGCTCACATTGCTGGGTCACATCAAATTTCTTGTCTACAAATAGTCCCAAGAAACTACCTTCACTGCCAGTGAAGTCAGTAGTTCACATTATTTTGTAATTGAGAATAAGAATTACAAGTAATGCCTAGATCTTGGTGCAGTCTTAGTAAGCAAGGAGGTGTATAAGGAAAGGATTTCCCCAAGTTGAAGATAACATTTGGGAAGACAGAGCCTTAAGAATATGATCTCTTCAGGGAACATGCACAGTGTCTAATAGCTGCCAAAACTAGCTGTTTGGCATAACCACTGGCTATCTCACTTCTCAGCTCCAACAGCTAATTATAAGGGAAGATATTCTGAAATTAGGGTATGTTATCAGTTATATTACTACATCTCCATATCTGTCTCTGAGTCTGATGACTCAGCTTTACATTTCATTATCTGAAATTTAGGGTTTTTTTTCTTTAAATGTTAACTGATGTTAAGTGTCGGGGTGGTACGTATAAATAATAAAGGCCTGAAGGCCCCAGAATGTACCACCAAAGAAAAGGAGCTCTGGTGGAGAGCTCCCAGAGCCAGAGGGCTCCCCCGGGGAACAGACATCACTGTGGTGTAACCCAAGTTATAACAAGCCCACCTCCGAGTCCCCTCATTGGATACCCAGTTGTCAATTAATTTCTATATACTCCCCAAGTTCTAGTAAGTTCTCCATTATTCAGTTAATGATTTGTTCTTCCCTCTTTACTCGTCCTTCTTTCCTCCCCATTCCTCAAGTTACTGGCTCTGTAACCCTGGACCCTCCCTAACCCTTCCACTGTACCCTCACCTGATTGGCTGTTTGTTCACCTTAAGACCCCGTATCTCAAGCTGCTCGGGGCTCCGGTCCCTGAGGATTCCATTGTGGTTGAATAAACCACAGTGCGCTCATACCTGAAGTCCCTCCTTTTGTCTTCGGGTCTCCTACGACTTTCGTCATCCCCCCACTCCACGCTAAACCCAGCTCCCACCGGTGGGGCCAACGTGTGCCCTCCTGGTACATCCCCCCCCCCAACACGGGGCGGTCGGGGCACTGGGATCGCATTGGCTTTTGGGCAGCGCTGCTATCCGGGAAGGCGTCCCAAGAAAGCCGTGAGGAGCGATAGTTAAGAAGTGATTGCATACATAAATTAATCATCAATCCCAACGCACTTCCAGTATTTTTTTTTTTCAACTCTTGTTACCACCTAGTTAAGATTAGCATTTCCTTTTATGCCGAAAGAAGTATTCAGTGGCAGTTATTACCTGGACACTCTTAGGAAATCCGTAGAAAAGTAGAATAAGAAATCACCTTGCTTCTGCTAGACTCCTCTCCCTCACCATTCTTACAGAATGGAAAAAAATTATCTCTTATCAAAATTTATACAGTTCTGGAGCTGCTATTATTATAATATCATTATAAACAAATGTTCCTCAATACAACCAGTTACTTTCTGTATTTCTTAAGGTTCATTGCTTAACAAGATTTGTTGTGTGCCAATAGAATAAAATTCCAAATAAGATTACATGTACTTGTTGACATAGTAAGTTTGTGAAGGTAGTGATGAGGAAGATTTTATTTAAAAGAGGAAAATTAACGCAGAAAAATCTAATAATGAGGTATTTAGAAGTAGATTATTACAGAAGAAGCAAAGGCATGCACAACACAAAGTTAAAGAAGAGAAATGGAAAATTAAGGAAGTGGATGGTGTTGAACATAGACATTCACCATCTGTAATTGAAAGAGTAAACAAAATGAGAAAGCATTTAAAATAAAGGCATGTTAAGACACAAGTGACTGTTACTGCTCTCCTAACAGACAGAAGTCTATTTCCACACAGATGATGGTTCTTATGGGTAACTTCAATTACCCCAAACTGTGGTGGAAGGGCAACACAGCACGACAGAGAATTACCCAATAGGTCAGTTTGGAGGGGACCACAGTGGTCATCTGGTCCAACCTCCCTGCTCAAGCAGGGTCATCTCAGAGCACATGGCACAGGATTGTGTCCAAATGGTTCTTGAATATCTCCAGTGAAGGAGACTCCACACCCTCTCCAGGCAATCTGTTCCAGTGCTGGGTTACCCACACAGTAAAGAAGTTCTTCCTCATATTCCTGTGAAAGTTCCTGTGCAACAGTTGAAGGCAAGTGACAAATGACTTCAGACCCTGGACTTTAGGCCATATTGGCTTACTCAGAGAAGTGGTAGGCAGGACCCCACAATCAGCTTTGATGGTTCAGAAAAGCTAGCAAGTCATTCAGGACAAGCTCCTAATCAAATGCAAGGACTGTCCATCCCAAAGCTCAGGAAGATAAGTAGGAAAGCAGCCCAGTTACACAGGGAATATAGGACTGAACTCCAATGCACAAAGGGGGGCGGGGGGGAGGGGAGAGGAGGGTGTCAGCAGGGATGGGCTGCAAACATTTCCCTGACCTAGAAGTTTCATTTTAGAAAAAACAAATATTCACAAGCTACAAAGTTGGATATTTTCAAATACGAACATACAAATAACATCAATTTTCAGGACTGAAAGAGCTGGCTAAAATGCTTTAATGCTCATTTTCAACAACATAGGTAACTCCTACAACCTATTGAAAAATTAAAGAAAGCTGACACTGTGCTTATGTTTTAAAAGATAAATTAAATAACCCACCATAATTATAAGCTTTGTAAGCTACTATTAAACATGGACAAACCAACAAAACAGGTCTGACCAACAACGTGCAACAAAAAAAAACCACAAACCAAATCCAGAGACTAATACAATCCTTAATCAGGTTATAGTGAATGTACTTTGTGCATGTGAGAGCTATAGTCTTTTTAGAATCTTCCCTTAAAAGTCAAATGCCAGAGGTATTTTTCAAGCATTTGACTACCTTAGCCATACAAGTAACTTTCAAATTAATTTACCATTTATTATGCAACAAGGACTTTTCTGTAGTCTTTAACTGAGGTTTAAATATTCCAAAGAACCTAGAGGTTTCACCTTCCACTATAATGAAATTAACTAGCTTATGAGGGGTTTTTTTTAAATACTGTTATGAAAGTTTAAAGCATCAGCAATAATGTAGCCATTTAGTTTACCTAAGATTTCTGTTTTATACAGAAGTAGTGAAGTAACATTAGTCAAGAGAACTACTGCCATAATTCATCACTCCCTGTAATTAGAACATAAATGTGCAATACTTACTTTTAACATGTCTTTGACTGCAGTCCTGCCTTCCTTTCCAAGGAAAAGATTATAGGGGTAAAGCCGGTCAATGACATGCTGGACTGACATCATAGGAAAGGAATCCTAATTCAAATTTAAAAATAAAAAATGGAAAAGTTATTGGCTCATTTTGTCACCAGCCATTAACCCAAAATCCTGCACAGCTTTGAACTTGAAATAAGACTGTAAGGGCAATATACAAAGGACTACTACAAGCAGAATTTGATTAGATGTTGAAACAGGCATTTCTCAAGTGTAATTCACTATGATGTAAATGTCCAAAGTAGATTAGAAGAACTGTGTCCTAAAATTATTTTCTCTCCTGTGCATAAATAGAAGCTACAGTGACTGGGTCAGATACCTAAACACAAATATGGCCAAGAGAGACAAATCCCACCACAGGTAAATGAGTTTCACAGTACTATTAGAAAAGAAACAGTATGACAAGAAATCTGTATTTCAATAATGATCCACACATTCACAGCAATTTATAGTATTTAATTTTCATTCTATTATATTGTACAGATTCTACTTAACAAATCAGTTCATAGACATTTCTGAACAGTTTGATTAAAACTGTTTTGAAGGGAGTTAGTAAGTGTGCTTGCACTTTCTATGCAAAATTGAAAACCTTTTTTTTACTATCTCCTTGTTAGATTTAAGTACTAACTCTTTTGTCAATTGCTGCCTAAAGTAGACAAAGATTTTACTATTTTGCTGCAGCAATAAGAAAAGAGAAATGCATTTATGACTACTGAAGACACTATGCATAAAGCTGTTCCAGGTAGAAAAAAGGTGTTTCAAACTCCCTAAGTTAATGGACTGTTTAAGTATTGAATGTTTGCTTCCAAAATTACTTGCGAATTTTTAAGGACTGCTTGTGTGTAAGACTAGTGAAAAACAGTCATTTGACTGGCACTGTCTTTTTACGCCTTCATCTAAGCAAATTAGACAATTCAAATAAAATTAACTGATTTTCAGTCATACACTTGGATTTACATAAGCACACAACTGAAAGAAGAGTTCTGTGGATATGATGCCAGAAGACACATATTTTATGAAATGCGTAATTCAATTTATAAGCATAATACTATTTATAATGTTCCACATTAAACAAAGTCAGTAAAAATAAACCATTTATTGCACTGTAGTAAACGTACATCTTCAAGGATCAGGAAGCCCTTTATTGCATTTTAAAAGCCTATATATAAAGACATATGATGTAATTTTTCCACATTATCTCAAATTAATAATAATTACAATTGAACATATAAAATAAGCCTCTTCAGAACAGGACCCTATGAAAAAATTCTCCCTTTCATCAGGCAGGAGATCTCAAGCCAAGAAATTATGTTTAGGGACTGTGTGAATCTGTGACAGAAAATAAGAAACTACTCATCACAATGCACTCTCTTCACACTTTTAAACAGTTAGACCAACCAAACTAGAAGCAAGAGTATGGCACTGACCCAGCATACAAAGGAAAAATGCTGTCGCTCAAAATCACTGAGAACAGCTTAGAAATCCAAGTGATTAAAACTAATTCTAAAAGAAACAGTTTTCATCTACCTAGAAAAGACACCATCATACAATGATAACACTTCGCATTCTCTAATGTAAAATAAAATGCTTCCTTCACTCCATAGTTTCGATAACAGCTTAGGGCTCATTTTCTTTCTGTTACTCTTAAAGCCATCTGGCATTCCTTTAAAAATAATTTTTCACTTTGGGGCTCAAAGAATAAAAAGTTGCAATTTATTTTAAAATCCAACACATATTTCTTTCCTAAGGCCCTACTTCATTTCACTGAACTTGAATTTTCCTACTTCTTAATATCTAATGTAGGACCATTAATTCAGAAAACTAATTCTGTCTGTAAGTATCCAGCACAACTGAGGGGACTGAGTGACACAAGTAATTCATATGCTTTAATGTACACAGTCCAATAAAATACATAGGAAGTCATCTGCTGTTGAGCAGTACCATAGGTAAAATCACTGCACATGAGACAACAGAGAACTATCCCAAGTTCCTTCTACAGACACCTGCACCCTGAGAAACTCTCCCGGTATTTTTACCCTCCTAGGTTGACCATATCTTCCTGCATGCAGAAGGGCACTAACCTCTCTCTATATATACAGATCTCACGTCCCTGACTTTCTACAGGAGACACCTTCCATTTTGTCTTTGACTTTTCACCATGTAATTAGAAGTTTAAGAGACAAAGGACTATCCAGGAAAGCAGAAAGACTGCCACAGCTTTAGTCCTGACCCACCTGAGCTGTCACTGTGAATTCTGCAGATGTACAATTCCTCTTTCCCTGTGCATCTTCACATAACCCTCCATTTCTGTGTATTTTAAATCCACCAGGCAGCCCAAAGACCTAATGTAGGCTTCATCTCATACAGTTTTACTGTTTCCTTTGCCCACATTTGTTTTGGGTCCTTTAAGGTGTCAGTGGAGAGCAATAGGTGTCTTTGTAATGCAATCAATCTGATTTAGATGTGTAACATTAAATCCAAACCACTTTTAGGTTGTGGTTTTTATTTCTATCCACTCACCACCTCAGTGTCATCAGATAAACTGCAGATTCCTGAAATCAGGCAAGATGATTTACCAGAGGGGGAAAAGATAATAAATTGAGCACTAAGATACATTTAATAAAAACACAAATCTTATGTCATACCATACTTTGTCTTTCAGTATTATGCTATATGTTTGGTAAGAGTACTATCCAGAGATATCTGACTGAGACTTTCCTCCCTCAAACTATTCTTAGTTTTTTCAGGTTGGTTTTTTTTTTAAATATTCATGTTAATCTTCTTCTACCAACATGAATAAACCAACTCTAATTCTGAGAAATTTTAAATCCATGCAGTTTCACAGCATGTGTATGCACATACCAAAATCTGAACTCCAGCCGATAAGTTGTCTAAAGGAAAATCTGGAAGTCCCAATGTAGAAGATTCTTGAGAGCAGAGAGTTGTAGCAAAAGAGAGGAGCTGAGAAATTCTGCACAGGAAAAAGTAATTATAGAGTTTATACATGCTATCTATATTTAAAGTACTAAAGCATAAAAATTTAAATACAGTAAAAGATGCTGAAACTGCTTCTGAGTGCACACATGTAAGGTGTGACTGAAGTTCTAAAGCATTAAGGATTCCTTATATGAAGGCTGCGTACAAAAAGCTGTGCGAGCATATACCCACACACATTAAAAATTTCTTCAGCTCTGGTCTCTGTGCAGTGATAGAGACACAAAAATAGAAAGGAATGCTGAAAGGACACAGGTTCTTCATTCATTGAGTGTTTTTTGTAATTAGAAAAACTTACCTCTCTGTGGAAATGTTTGATCCAATTGAATATAATAGCTGAAGATGGTCCTGGAAATAGAACATAAAATCACAGAGTAAATTAATTTTGGCATCATACTGTGGGTCGCAGGTCATGACATATGAAGCATTTTCTGTCTTCCCCTCTAATTTAGACATGAGGATTCTACTCACTTCTTAACACAGAATTAATTTTATTTAAGAATGAAAAAAAATCAAATTCTTTCTTTCAGGGTTATTTTTGTTATGGAAGTTACTTTTCTGCTGCAGCATTCCATGGCAGCTCTAAGACTGTATGTCAGGAATTTATTATGCAATATGAAAATATTAAAAATGCACTTTAAGATAAATATATTACTCAAAAAGTCTTTTCAGAGGTGAGGTAAGTAAAACATAACATCAGAATATTATCTCTACTCAGTACAAATGATCCAGTCTTCTGCTAGGACACTCACCTTGAAGGGCAGGTGATAAACATCTCTAGCTTGAAATCGAGAGCGAAGGGGCGGATCCAAAGGGTTCCCAGAGTATTTAGGTACTGGCAGGCCCAAGGCTATCACTCGAAAATCTTCACTAACACGAACAATCTTCCATGCATCTAACTCTGATTTTGTATGCTCCTAAATAAATTAAAATAAAGCGACAGGAAGAAAAAAAACCCACATCGCATCATTAAAAACTTATGATGACTAAGCTCCAGCTCAAATAAAAGCCCCAGTCCTTCAGCCTAAGTGTGGTAATGTTCTTAAACGTTCTCATCTTTCATGCAGAGCGGCTAGAAAGATGTGAACTGGTCAAATCTGTGGATGATAAAACCAAGTTTTTCCAAAATGAACATAGAAAGAATGCTTGATTAGGTACAGCTTTCAGATCTGTAGCATTTTGATCAAAAACCCCACAGATGATGGTACCTGTTATGATGTTACCTTAAGTTACATCTTGTGAAAAGGTACCAATACAACACTGCTTTTACAAAGAACAGAAAACAAACTGACCACAAAATTTATTTTATTCTAAAATATTAAAGTGTGTTACAATGATCAAGGTTTTTTCCTTCTTTTTTCCCTCTCTTATAAGTGTAAAGGCAAATAAAATCTCCATTTTAGAAGTTTCGTTTACAAATTATGTTTTATTATATGAAATAATACAGAACTAGACTCCTTCACGAGGACATTAAATGTTGTATTATGTCATGCAAAGGATTCCTTGCATACAAAAATGCACTCTATCTGTCCACATCACAGTTAAGTCCTCCCTGAAACTATACATGAATACATTTCCTTCAGACCTAAATGCACAGTAATTTTTCACACAGGAGAAGCAAAACTGAACATTAGTTTATATAATACAATAGTCCCCAAATGACAAAACAACAACATTAGATTTAGTATTGTAGCAAGAGATTTATTTAATTCATATACTATTATCTGTGTGCCTGAGGCACTTATTTTGAAACATTTAATCATTAGAGAAGTGTTTATAAGGAAGATGTTTTACAACCAAATCTAAGTTTGAATTCTCATTTTCAGTCTGTAAATACAATTACGTCTTAAAAGTTTATTTTTGAAATATAATAATAATGCTTCCAGTAACTGCATCTACTAATTAAATATCATGAAAATATTTTTTGAAAAGGCATGGATCAGAAGAATTTTAACCACAGATGAAAGGCATAAGAAAAAATTATATATTTTCAGAAAGTCACTATAGCACTTTAGCACAGCTGGCAACTTCATACAACCAAGATCACTGACTGAAGGCTTATTGCAAATTTCCTTGCTGTGCCACATGGGTTTGAATCATATACCTAACCACAGGTGTGACAGACAAAAACACAAGCAGGAAGGTGAGCAAGCAGGTATCAGACTGACAGGCATTTGACTGGAAACTACAGTACATGGAAGTAAGATGCAAGGTACTACTGAAACTGTCAAAAAAAAGTGTTTTATTGAGATTCCCAAAAGCCTGAAGAGTATCCACCCAAGCAGTGAGACTCAAAGCCCAAAAAATAAAAATAGATTAAGCAGTAATAACAGCAGACACTAAAATCCTATATCCTATCAAAAGAAAAGCCTCTAACCCTTTTCTATAGTTTAGATTGCTGTTTACATATACTTTTGTAAATTAAAGGCAAAACAGCACCAATGTAGTGACTGAATATAGAGATGCTCATCTTGACCTCACTGTTTTAGTATCCTAATACTTTAAAAGCTTAGCAACAACGCTATTGCCATGTTGAAGCATTATCTGAACCTCATGGCAACAACTTCAACTTAAACATCTTTTCACAAGTACATTTCGGTTATTCTCGCGTCGTGGTTTTCACATTTTCGAAACATACAGGCTTCATACAAGGTTAACATGGACTACTCTCTTCCATATGTAGACAACGCAGAGATGAAAACTCCTTGTTATTGAAAACAGTAGTTCGACTTCTTGCACAGCCTTCACCCTATCTACTTTATTCTACAAAATGTCCCAGAAACAAATGCAGAAACCTTGGTGAGATTTCCCCCATTTGATTCCTAAGTACTCTCTGCTTCACAATATTCCAGCACTACCAAAAATAGGAGGGGGAAAAAAAAAAAGAAAAATTCAAATAGCATTTCCATATCTGCAAAAGTTTGTCATAAATAGCATTTCCATACCTGCAAAAGTTTGTCATAACGATCCGCAGACATGAGAAAACGACCATCTTCTAGCTGCATTTCCCTGTTCTCCAGTAAATTGTTTAACACTGGTAGGACATTCCGCTCAGCCTTCTCCAAGCCTTCCAGAACAAGGATTCTGCCCTCGGTAGCTGCACGAACTGCACACTTTTTTAAAAAAATAAAACCCCACAACATTTTAATAGAAATAAACTTCACATATTTAATTAAATCCTATTGAAAAAGAACCCCCAAGTTCTTCCAAGGGCTTTCACAAAACAACATTTACTTCTACAAGAATCAACACGACTCCCATCAGTACTGATCAGGAAGGGCGACAGCTGACCACCTTAACAGTGCTACACATTAATGAGCTGGAGTTTGACTGCCTATTATGGGGACTGACAGAAGTAAGTTCCAGTATTTTGTACGAACAGAATACGATAAAAAACCTTGCAGAATTTGAGACTAAACACAGCATATATAAATATATGTGGCATCCTTTCTTTTTGATGTCACATAACATTTTGCATTTTTGGGTATTTTAACACCACTGAACAATTCTGGGATAACACTTTTAACAGAAAACATACAATCAACATTGTTTTACCTGTTTACAATTATATTAAGACATTTAGAAGAAAGTCCAGTATTCCTTCAGATTTTTCTGAATATGTACCAGTATAATTCATGCTCAGTACATCACTTTAGTTTGATTAGAATGTAAGTCTGTTGAAACCAAACACAGATGACTAAAGCAAAACAGTGCTACAAATAATCACATTTTTAAAAGCACAATAAAATAAAATTTTAAAATTACATTCCCTGACTGAACATGGTCTTCCACAAAACCGGAATAAAAATGCAGCCATTAACTTGATAATCCTTTGGAGACTTAAGGTTAGAAAACCCTTTCTTTTCTACTTTATTGGTTGTTTATATAAGGCTGTTTAGTAATGTGGAGCGAAAATGTAAAACTAACCTCTGGTGCTGATGTTTCGGTGCAACTTTGTAACAATGACATTAACTCAAGTACACTAAGTACAACTGATATCTAATATTCATAATTACTACCCAGTAAAAGACTCCGAAATACAATGCATTCTTTTCTTCTTCCAGTTTGCAGAAGTTTAAGCTGATAATAATGTGGCAGGTTTGGGCATAGGCAACATTTAGAGGCACCAGAGTCTTTCTTTGCATTCCTATCACATTTAAACACAATTTTAGACACAAGCACAGTTGCAAAGGCAGAACAAATGAAATCTTTTCCCAGCATGTCTCCTATAAACTCCTACAGAAGAACCTGTCATATAATGCTAGAGGGAAATCTCTGATGAATACAATGGATGCCAAAAAATGGGTCAGAGAGAAAGACGGTATCAGAAAAAATAATGAAGAAGCACCAGAATACAAAAATAACCCCCCAAAAAATTACATATGAAAGCAGATGTATAAAAGACAAATGCATAAGGATAAAGTGGAAACAAAGATGAGCTCAGAACAACAAATTAATTGCTGCATGGGTCTAAAACACACAACTGACTCAGAGACCCATCTGAGGGGACACAGAAGACACTTGCCCTGGGTTGAGAGGGGTCAGAGCTCAGAGCCGCGTGGGCATGGCCAGGCTGCTGTTCTATGCCACACATATCACAACAGGACGTGGCTTCAGGGGAAGCAAAGGGTGACTACACACATCAGAGGGGGACACTGGCTCCACTCGCTCTCTGGGGGAGGTTGCCAGGACCAGCCCTCGCACCTGCCCACCACTTCCCATCTCTCAGGAGAGTCCGGCTCTGGGTGATGAATGCAGCTGAGCCAAGTGGAGCCTGGCAAAAAGGTCTGGAAGTGGAGCTGGCACAGAGTCAAACCTCAGCAGCGCCAGCGCGGCATGGTGCGACTGTGGGAAGTGGCCGTGGGGAATGAGGTGGCAGCAAAACCAGGACAAGAGGAGCTGAGCCCAAAGCAAGCCCCAGAGGCACAGATTGCTCAAAAGCAGCAGTGCCGTGTGGAATGGCGTCCCAGCAGAGCTGGCCAGAACCAGGTGGCACGGTGCAATATGACCTGGCTTTCAGGGGGTTGTCCATCATTGTTTTTCATTGTCTCGGAGCTAGGGATGGGAAACACTGACTGTGGGAGTACCTGCCATCTTATCTTTGTCCAGGGAAGCCAGAACGAAGCTGACATGGTGAAGGCCTTTTGTGTGTAAAGCACCTTTTCTTTGTATACTTTCTTGTTAATATTGCTGCTTTTACCATGCATTTCTTATTCCATTGCTGTTTGCTTTCAGTAGATTGTTATTGCAACCCATATCTCGGACTTTGTTCCTCTCTCACCGGAGAGGAAAAGGGGAAAGGGGAGAGGCTTATTTGCAGTTTAATTTCTCTATGGTGTTAAACTATCACAACACTAAACAATAAGAATAATTAAGATGCTTCTGTACAGTTTAGAAGCATAACTAACAACTGGCAAATCAGCCATAGAATAAGCTTTTCACATCACTATTAAGACGGAAACAATTCCTAATAACGAATGTATCTAATCTGGACTCAGGCAAACATCACTGAAAAAAGGCACTCATAAATCCTCGTACAGATCTCCAGACCAAGCTCCCTCCTTAGAAAGACAACACTATATCTAGCCTCATAATCAGTATCAGAGGACCCTGGAATAAGCCCACAAAACAAGTACTAAACCTCAGATTACTTATCTTCCACAGAACCACCAATTCTTTAAAAAAAAGCAATGCATTTTTTTCTTCATTCAGGACATCATACACTACTAACAGGCAACATAAAACACCTCTCTCCTCATCCCATAAAATGTGTACAAGGCACAAATTTTCTACTAACATTCTTCCCTAGGAAGGTCATTGGTCATGTCAAAAATCTATTCCAACCTGTTTGAATAGAAAACCTGAGTCTCCAGCAGACAGTCCAATACCTGGCATGAACAAAATGCTATTTTGTCTAAATGCAGCTTGGAGAGACAGCCAGAATATGCTTTAACAAACAATTTATTTGCCAAGCTGGTTGGATTGTGCATATTATAAGCCTATGAAGAGTTTATGACCGATTTTTACCAGCCAGAGGAAAATACACATTCTGTTCATATGGTTTCAAAATATTTTGAGTATCCATAGAATCTTGTTGACTCATGTTGAGACACGCACACTATGGATGTGCTGAAGTAACAGGCTTCCAGTACTAACAGAAACCTCTCTCTTGAACTGCTATATGAAGAAAATCTGCTGTAAGGATAGACAGCAAATATTAGGAAGCGTATAACAATCATTAACTTCGAGAAAGAGGATGTTCTCCATTAGCAATACAATCTTGAGAAGCAGCTTACTACATACACTGTGTTGACTGCTGATTGTCAGCTTACAGGATAAAAATTTAAGAAGTACAGAGCTTGGAAAGTGTTTGAAGTTTTTATTCAAAATTCCATTTCTCAGGAAAATAAAATTTCCAAAGATAGGCTTCAAATGATCTTTGCCGACCTATATGCACCATTTACAATCAGATTCAGGAAAGGCTGAATGCACAGCCATGGTTTTTTACTTCTTAAAGACACCTCATAACAAGGATACCGCCACCACCCCCTGGGCACTAATTTACTCTGATTTGCATTCTTCCAAACTGTGCTCCGCATTTATCTCCAAAGCATATCTGAAATACTGGAAATTGTTCTCTAGAATACAATGAAGTAAATGCATACTTCATCTACCTCTAAGTTCTTATGTTCAGTAGCATGAAGTCTGTTCTTAAGATCAGAACAGCTGAAATATTTCTGCATCCTGGTTGGTAATGAGTAGTAAGTTTTTCCAATAAGTCAGGCATACTACAAGGCATCCTCTGAAAACATCAATTTTAGCTGTGTATTGATAGATTGGTATGGCAGCTAAAATGCATTTTAAAAAATCAGAGGAAGGAAAGTAAGTTTGCAGTCTGTCACTGAAAATCATTTTTAAAAATGCTTCCAAGAAACAAATCTTCATAACTCTATAATAGAACCCAGAGAGAGTTGCATTGCCTCCCTCTTACATTAGTTTTTTTCACTCTAAGTGTCTAACATAAACCGCAAATTTGACAGGGGGGGTTTATATCATGTAACCTTGTCACTAAAACTGAGATTAAACATATTAATTGATGTTAAAAGGCCAAGAAGGATTTGTTAAATGTCTACTTTCAGGTTTATTGTCACTGCAGCAAGGGGACTATTGTGCTCATCAGAGGACAGATGCTGCTGCCTCCCACCTGTGCTCCCAGCGCTCTGGAAGGATGGTAACCTGGATACCTGCTCCAGGGAATACCTGCAGCTACCACAGGCTGGGAGCAGAAACACTTCACACACCACTACTCTCATTGTAATGGCTTTATGCAACAAATACATTATGCAGAATGCTTATAGCAGTTTCACACTGCACCTACAAAAATAAATTTTATCTTTAAAGACAAAAACACCTTAGGAACAAGACAACCCTAAGTAGGCTTTCATTGACTTTCCTATAGCTGAACCACGGTGAGCTACTTCACTTGAGCAGTGCAAAATACGACAAATGCAGGAAGCTGTACACCCCAATTTTGACATAAATCACAGTGTATAAGCATATGGATGAAGTTATATAGTGTCAGAACAGGAAGTATGACAGAAAAAAGCTCACCACAAGGCACACAATGAAATGCAAAAACATGGGAAAAAGGAAGACATTTTTATAAAGCTCACCAAAATAGCTTGTAAAGCCACAAGAATTTTAACAGTGTAGTTTTCACATACCAGAACTGAAGTGGTAGTTCTTTTCTCTCATGAAAATGCTTATTGCACACCAGAAAATTCTGGTTGCCCTGAAATCCATGAGGAAGGTTCTTGGGGAATTCCAAAGGACTTTTTTTCAAACCTGGGCCTCATTCAGAATATGCCTGACAGGCTAAATTTCAGAACTGTTTTTTAATTAAAAGATGCTAGAAGTTGCTGAACAGTAATCGATAACAGTATCTTTTCCAGGAGCTATCTCAAGGTACATTTTGGGGTTTTTTAGATGTTGACTTGCCCTTGCTCTGAAAACTGGATCCCGGTAATGACATCTTAAGCACAGCAACCATAACAATGTAGAAAAACAACAGTACAAGTTCTCAGCGAACACGAGAACTAATGAGGTAAGGATTCTCTGCATCTGCAGCCTACTTCTCAGATGTCTCTTCCAATGGAATATCTTGTTCCCACCACCCGCACAATATCCCACACAAACTCTTCCACCCAATTCTTTCCATTCATTTCTGTATCTCATAAACATCACAACAATATAATGTCCAGATGTCACTTACAGCGAAAAGAGATCCTGAACAACCATCTGTTAAAGACAACACAAAACTGGCTGGTTTTGAGCTAACACGATGCTGACTGGTGGCAACAGGCTGACAAAACTCAAACTATTAAATACATGCTACAGTCTCTCTTCCAAAGATGGGAGGTTTGAGTCCCTGTAACCTACCATGCTAACAAATACCACAAAATTCAGAGGAAACTGATATCTTCTAAATTAATTTCCATGGGTCAAATACAATTAATAAAATCTTCAGAATTTAAATTGTTAAAACCACCCAACAGATAAAAGTTACCAGGAAAAGACATGACAGAGATGCAGAATGGAATACATTAGGAGCCTTTACTGTCTCCTACTAGGGAAACTACTTTGTTAGACTTTAAAGATATATGTAAAAGACATGTCTAATGGTATATCTCTAACAAAGACTATATTTCAAGGTATTTGTTCAGCTTTAAGGCCTCTTAGTTCCCTAGCTACTTTTTTTCCCTCAGGAGTCGAACATGAAACCTGTTGAGCCACACTAAAATAGGTGACTACTTAATGGACTGAAGTAATAGAATCCCACAATCACAAATTCGCTCCGACTGTTCTTACAGACAGGTGTCACACCTGTCAACTTCCAGTCACCTGGGTCTTCCACAGTTGACCAGGACTGCTGGTAAATGATTGAATACAAGAACAGGCTTGCTCCAAAATAAAAGTACCAGCAAAAACTGTGTAGTAAGATAAAGGCCTACTAAAGTCACATTCAGCCACATCAAAAGCCAAAATGTCAACTTGGTATGAATATTTAATGTTATCTTTTCCCTTAAATATTTTTAAAATCTTGTGCTAATTGTTTAAAATTAAATGTATTTAATAAAAAAGTTCTGAAAGTATAATGCCCTTCCAAGATCAGATGACAAACAGGACACCCATTCATCAAAAATGTCTATTCTATCTTTTGTTACAAAATTTTCTACTTTGTAGATGATGATAAGCTACAGTTTTGCATTTTACGACTTAGCCCACAAATAGTAGAGCAACACATATTCCAAATATGATGTTCATATTTATTTAAAATCAAAGTAATCATAACTAATATGATTAGTCAAATTAAAAAGGTGACTTAAGAACTAATTCAGCCTTTTCTTCCCTCTGTAATGGAGCAGGGAGCTACATCTTCACTATTCAGCCTACCTCGCCACTGAGTTAATCAAGTGTTTTCTGGTTAGGTTTTATAGCTATTTTTGTCCTGTGAGTTTAGCAAAATTACAGAGCAGATACTATTATCCACCCCTTTTTTATTTAAAAAAACACAAAAGACAGAGAAATTGCAGTATACCAGAGTACTGTCAGCCAGGCTAGCCAGTATCCAAAGAGGGAATCCAGCTGTCTGCAGTAGTTAGTGTTCCAGTAAGGATGAATGGCCTGAGCTGGTGAGCATCTATTTCATGATGCAATACCATAGCACAGAATGAAAAGCAGCTAAAGAAATGAACTCCTAAATTTATTGGAGTTTCAAATCAGAAAACTTGGCTAGAAAAGTTTACCCTAGGAAGTGAATCAGCATATGATGAGAACATAAATATGTAAATGTGACAAGAACTGGAACAGTCCTTCATTTCAGTCATTGATTTTTGCTTCCCCAATCACTGATTTCACCTTCCTCCACACAATTTTCTTTTCCATTTTTGAAGTACCACATGTCAAGTGATCTGTTTTACTTCCATTATCCCTTACCCCAACACGACATTCAGGTGTTTTTGCAACCGTGCCTGCAAACTGTGTTTATGAAATTATGTCCCTGCCTTGGCAGGGTCCAGTTATTTTAGGTGCTTTACACCAAGTATCTTAGTACAACAGCACAGTTATATCAGACACATGAAACATTTTGCCTCTTGGGCAGAAACCAGGCCCAGCACAAAGCAAACTGAGGTTCTTAACAGATTTATTAGCGTAAATACCTACAAAGAAATAAACCTAGGGAAGGTTTATCTTCTGGACAGGAAAAAGGGAGAAGGGTAATTTAAATTTTTCTTCTTGATGAGTAGCAAAATAAAAAAGAAGTTAAGTAGTTGACAGATATTTTAAAAATATGAAGTTAGTTATCGCTCATAAATCACTTTGATTCAGAGCACCATCCATCAGGTCCATATTGCCTATGGATATTACGATCCCCCATATTACAAAGTATTCCTCCTTTCCCCATAGTAGGAAATACCAGCTGAAAAAGAAGTGGAATATACATGTAAGAGACACAAACATAACAAAAAAAAAAAATCTCACAGTTTTCATAAGTAATTATAGATACACAATCCTAATATTCTTCACATCACAGACATTCATCTATATGCCCTGGACATCAAAACAAGATACCAGAGTCTGAGCTGCTAGCCTAACAAATCCAGTTAAATGCTGACACTTTCAGAAGCATGAATGAAGTATTGCAAATGATTAAACCAAAATAACTTTTACGAGTTAAGAGGCTACCAAATAGGGGTCCTTAACATGCATTTTTCTTTTAGATAAAAGATATATTATGTTAACATCAACAAAGATTAATTTCATGCAAATACTGTTGATTTCTACCTAATATTTCCCTCTTTCTCTTCAATATAGGACAAAACAAGAAAATGAATAGGAACATTCACACTTTTGGAGCGGTGCATTGCTTGTCTCTTCTTTCTACAGACTTCACTATCTCACTTCTTGTTCTAGGTACACAGGTACTGCAGTGACAGTCAGTCCATGAAGTTACACTCTGAAAATGTGGCTGTGGCTAACTTACCAGCACATCAAAAACTCACTGCCCCCTCCAAGGCAGTAAGTTAATAAATCACAGAATCACACAATTTCCTCTCAGTGGTTCTTTTTTTTTTAAAGCCAATCATTCTTACACATCTCTTTAGTAAGATGTAGAAAGCTTTTTATCTGTATACACAAACATACATACGTATGTGCATACACTTGTCAATGTCCCTGCACTGTATGGACACAAACACACGTACCCGAACCAGGCTGAGGAGCCAAAAAGGAGAGCCAAAAGAGAGAGCCAAAGGAGGGTCCAAAAAGAGTGAGCAAAAGGAGAGGGCAGAACCCTCTGACCTTTATTTATATGTTCTTAGAAATCACCGTGGATTGGAGGTAGAAATTACCACCTCTCAATCACACTGGTCAAAGACAAATCCATCACATGTCTCCGCCTAGGAGAATGGAATGAAAACAACAAGGACAGTTAGCAAAAATATGGCCATGTTTACACCAGCATGCGTGAGAAAGTATTACAGCAAAGAGAAACACTGAAAAACTGCAAAACTCAGGACAACATCCACTCTCTCAGATATTATAATCTCACTCTCCAATATGATCATAATTTCATTCAATTAATCTCACGTCTTATTTTATAATTCCCTTTCTAATCTGCTTTGATTAAAAGAAGCCAAACTCAAGTCTGCGTAGTGCTATTCCAGGGGATTTCATGTTATGTTCATTTTATAGACAGGATAGTATAAGCTGTCATTTCTGTCACTCTAGGTGTTTAATTGTTTACTACATGAAGTCTTTCAAGCCATATCAGAAGATTACTCTTCTGGTATCCTGGCGATCAATTTTACATTTTATCATTGTATAACTTATGATGCTGGTGCAGTTAGGGATGTAAATTATTGTATTAAAATGAGCATGTTCACATAGTTCAAAGATACTGCAAAACAGTCTAATTATGTATAGACAGAACTGACAGTGATATACATGATATATCCACTCAGTGGATGCAGCTTAATCTTCAAAAACATGATATTGTATTTCTAATTTTTCAGTACATAACCATATGACATCTTTCTACTTATTCCAGCCTCAGTTAATTTGCTTGCTTTGAACAGATAAGACTGCACACTTTGTTATGTGGTTTGTGTTTGGGAAGCTTCCTTCATTTAATGTAACTGTTGGAAGGTACAGGGTAAACAAAACTGGGCATTCTGGACGATGTGGTTTGCAACACAACCCTGGAGCAATACACCTCTCAAGCACTAACAAGGTGGCTTAGCTGCTCTCCCAAATGCATGAGCTACATTAAAATAATGTAGGATTTCCTTAGACGTAATAATTATTAGTGTAAGAGGCTGTAGTAATAAGAGTTTAAACCAGGGATCTGACTTACATAGCTGTACACATGAAATAAAAAGCAAAACTACATCAGAAACGGGGGGGAAAAAAGACCAAAAAAAATCAAATCTAATTCCTTAATTCTTGAAAATACAATAGGCTATTAGAATCTTCATGCTGGTTCAATGAAGCTGACAGCTCAACTGTCAGAGTTATAGAAGCAGAAAACCACTTTGCAAGACAAGCTCTTCTATCAATACAAGTAAAATTTGAAGGTGCCATTTGAATATTTATATAATATAAAGTAATTCTAACTAATTACTTGATATACAAGATAATTAACCCATGCAATAAATCAGAGAATAAAACCAAGAGGTTACTTAATTAGCTCAGTAACAGCAATAATGACATTTTTGAAGCTTTTAACAGTGAATTAACAGCTGAAAGCCAAAATTAATGGTCCAAAGTAAAGACAAGAAAACAGAATTTTCTGCTAGCAGTACATCAATTAAAACACATAATTCACCATTACCTCATCATAAGATCTTTATTTTATATTATTTTAATTGGCAGTCAATTTGACAATTCAATGTTTACCTTTATTTGAATGGTCTCTTATTTCTGAGGTAAATGAACCTTTTGTTTTCCTCTCATCAGGTATCTCTTCTAACTACCTAACTCCATCCCCCCTATTTGATTCACTCTAGTACTAAGAAATGCTGATACGCAAGAATATTTGATATGCTGGCCCTTCAATATATATTTCAATATGGAATTTCAACAACTTCTTCCAAATCACCACCCTTGAAATATGTTTTAGATAAGTAATTGCAATCATATTCCATAACATTACGTTAAAATATAGCAGACGTTTTGAAACCTCTGAGATAATAATTTACAGCATTTAATCTGTCACTATTAAATATGGAGCTATAAACAACTACAACATCTTAATCACTCACAGACAACTTTGCAAACCTTTCTAGGTCCGCAAATCTGATGATCCACTAAATTAAAGTTCTTTCCGGTCATAAGATGCCAAGTTTTGTTACAGTATATCATTATTCAAAGTGTAAAATAACTACATTACTATATTGTGACTTGCTTACAAAGAACCTCATGTAGCTTAAAAACAGGTAAATTTTATTGAACACAGAATTCAGACACAGGATGTTCTGGAAAAAAGACTTTCAAGCTCTGCTGTCTTCTCTCGGGTGTCATGAAGAACAAGCACGAGATTCTACAGGAAAAGGAAATGGTACGTAAATCTGAAAAGCAGAGTCCACTATCTTCAATCCTTCACATGAATTCCCCTTCTCTTTGGCTCAGCTGTGCCAGTTAGAGCAATCCAAGCTCTTTAGGGAATATTTTGTTAAGGCTTCGTACCGATACCATTCTCAGTTCATGGTCTGTGGCTTAAAGAAGAATACTTTCTGGCTTCTGTAATGCTCTGAATTAGTACAGCATCTGCAAACCTCAAAATCATTAAATGAACTCATTGAAATTCAGGCACCAGTGTAATCTGTAAAACTTTATAGCTCAATAATAAAACGGAATAATTAGATCTATGACAGTTCTAAATGTAACTATGTACCATATTTTAGGTATCTTTAACTAAAATGTAGGATAAGAAAACTTCAGCGGGAACATCACCATCTATCAGATTCATCTTACGTGTTCCCAGTATTTTACAAGTGCTCATCTAAATACCAATTATTTATTTTCTTATGTTCCATTCAGAGCTTAAACACATATTGGTTATAAATACGATGAGTAAAACATGAGCTCAGGAAAAACTTAACAATTACAATTGATTTTATTACTTTGGTATCTTGCTAGAGGAAAGTCTTAGTCTGAAGTACTGCTGTGCAAAAACCTTTCAACTGAAAGTTTCTAATTCACTGAGGAAGGTGGTTATCTTAGACCTTGACCTTAAATAGCAAATCTTGCCAGAGTGTTCATACTGGAGTGAGATGACTCCAAATAACTTGTACGAAGTGAAGCTGCCTCGTACTTACATGGGGATCAAAGTCTACAGACAAATATTAAGGTAAGAGACCGTATCACTTCTTGGTGAGCTTCTTACAGTCCTTGATACAGTGGCTCTTACAAATGTTACTCAATTAATGCTCTTACACCATGGGTAAATTACCTTGACTATCCTGTAGCAAATGTGAGGATAAGACTGTCCATAAAAGCAGTCAGGCATGGAGCTGACATTAGTCCATGAGTTAATCAACCTACATGAATGCCCTCATCCTCTGGTAAATGAGAAGCCATTTAAAGGCCTAATACACAGTAGAGTACTTAAAATTATCTCATATTGTGCAATCCTCACATTTCCAGGTGAGCATGAAATAATCTGAAGTCCTAGAAGTAAGTAAAATAAAATATATTAACCGTTAATTCTTCATTCTGAGGATCTTTCATTGCTCAAAGTTATTTATTGTGGTTTCAAGAAATCTATGTTTGTTGAAAGTTTGGAGGCTGAAAAAGAGATCATTGGAAATAAAAAAAAAGGAAGGAAAAATGTTTCTTTAAAAGAGGGAACAAAGCTTTATGATTTTCTCTCACAAAACACCTGTATGATGGTGATATCCTTAGTCACCAACTGAAAACTCTTTTAGATAACTCATTCAAGTTCATACTACAACACAGGAACTCATCCATCCTATATAACAAGAAACCTAACTTTTGTAAAAATTTTAGGTATCTAGGAAAACAGACATTTCACACGAAGTGTGTATTTTACTTGCATAATCAAAAAATAAACATGCCATTGATAACTTACGAAGAGAAATTTTACCTAACCTAAATCACTCTATGGCTGTGCTACGTCACTTACTGGTCTGGGGCAATACTGACGCCAGGAGTGTGTAAATCTTTATTTTATTCTGGATCAGCAGTGAGGTTTCAAATCGAATCTCCCGATTGTCTCCCTTTACTGTGCTTGGGTTTCACAACACAGAGCAGTCATAAAACACATGAACTAGACTCTTCTACAATTAAACTAGATAAGAAGATTCACTTCAGGAAGACATCTGACGTGCTGCAAGTGTTGAGGAAGAGACATAGCAAGGGTAGTGCTTGTCTAACTTGCACATAATGGGTCTTACTCTTACCAACAATGGTCTGTCTAAACCAACCCTGTAGTACTCTTAAAAGACAGAGTAATCTTAGGTTTCGGTAAAGAAAACATTTACAATAATCATGAGATCATCATGCAAGAGACTCCCTACTTGCATTAGAAACATGTCAATCCATATACTGATCTTTCATCATACAAACCATGACTTCCTTCAGACTGCTTGTGAATAATGAGTAGGTGGTGCACGGCTGCAACTTGCCTGGTCAAGATAAAAAGCGCTGCCATCTCGGATCTCTCGTCGCTGCTTGAGGTCAGTTTCCGTGGTGTCCCTCGACAGGGCGATATATTCAACCTCCCGCTTTGTCAGCTCCTGTGGACAATAGTCTGAAGTTATTGCAAAAATAAGACTATAACCCGAGAAAGTAAACTTTAAGAACAGGCCTAATGGTATAATTGCACAAAAGAGCTCTAGGCAGCAGCACAGTGATCTGAAATAACGCTGGACAAAAACTAGTATCTCTTATTTTTAAAATGTTAACAGTACATTCTGCCTCAAACAAAATGGTTTGAATTTCTGCTCAATAAACTTTTATTTTCCCCAAACCTATTCTAAAAACATAATAACCCGTTATATACTCTTTCCATTGAACCTCTGTAACATCCTGTAGGTTAATCTGGTTCCAGACTCTGAAAAAGAACCGGCATCTACAAATCACAAATAAAAATCAGAAGTTTTCTGTAAAAGATGTAAACATTCAACTCTCACTATTTAGTAAAACTTATACTGTGATGCAGCTGTGATTATTACCTGCACATGTTCTGCCAGTATACTGATGAACTATGTTATTCTTATCATCTCTTCCTTGGCTGTCATGAGATGCACTCTGCATCTGTAAAACTACAGACTATTTAAAAAAGGAGAACCCTCAGGCTACTGTTTTGCTTATTTTGATTCAATATAAGATATACATAGAATTTGCTA
>VYZT01017530.1:9921-48853 GCA_013400735.1 Pomatostomus ruficeps | reverse complement strand
AAAAAAAAATGAAAAAATTAATGGAATATTGTGAAGTGAATATTTTATTGGCTGATCCTAATAAAGCGTTTTCACCATCTTTAAATACCCAGAGGAGAAGGGGAATGGAGAGGAAACACTTGAGATGTCCCAAGTTAGAGGAAGAGAGGAATGGCTGAGTTTGGGGCTGTGGCAGGGTGTGGAATTGAGGCTTTGTGGCGGATCGCTCCCCGTGCAGGGCCGGGGCTGGGTCTGTCCGTGGCGCTGTGCGTGTGTTACTCAGGGTGCTCCAGGAGGAAGCTGGCAAGAACCACAATTAATCACTGCTCTGCATTTGCTGCTCCCAGTAACGAGATTTGCCTGCATGTGTGCCATGTGAAACTGCATCCTCTGCACTGCTGCAACCTGTGAGCGGCACCGCGGGGCTGGGGGAGCCCTGCGCCTCATCCCCGGCTCCTTCTCCAGCAGCAGCAGGAAGGGCTTTTCGCTGGCGCTGCATTCCTTTAAGATCCCAAAGTTAATATAAAAAATAAATTTGTGATTGTGTGGTTGATTCAAGGCCGTCCTTTGTCTGCAGCGAGTGTTTACAGGAACATTCTTCAGCAGGGTTGTTGCCTGTGTGTCATAATCCATCTCTGGTTTTAGGGGAAATTTAAGGGATTGCTGATGCTCCGTGCACAGAAGGTGCCTTCCCATAACTTTGGTTATTTTTCTAGTCCTCTTAACTACCAGGAAAATACTCTTTTTAGTGATAATTTGCTTTCCCTGCAGAAATTAAAATTTAAATTATGGTCCTGCTTTGTACTGAATTTTTCTATGTACCTCAATATAGTTGTGCATCTGGTTATTTAATCTGAAAATAAGTTGCTTATTGAGAAGGAAAAAAAGTGGCATATTCTTCCTGTAATCTCAAGTTGATATAAGTTAAAATAATTTTTCATATCTATTTACACTGAAAAAGGATTATTTTAATCTAAATGCTGTGGTCAGGAAATGTGAGCTATTGCCTTAATTCTGAAATGGTTAAACGAACCATTTATGGTTGAGAACTGCACCATATTTTGTACTAGCAAGGATTCATTAGCTACGGTGGGAATTTTGGATGGCTGTGGTGATAATTTGGGAGTGATGGAGCCGCTCTGTGAGCCTTACAATGCTGAAAGGATTTCATTTTGGAGTGGTATTGAATTAGTAAAATCCTTGCCAGCTTTCCTCATGGATAATGTTTGACTTTTTTTGGTGTTCTGGAATTCAGACCTCCTTGGGGTGGCTTTTCCTTGCCGTTGCCATCACTGGGCACCTCTGCTGGAGGAGCTCGGGAGTTGTGTGAGGTCCTGGCTCTCCCTGGGCCCCTCAGTTGTGCCTTTGAGGTGTCTCAGGTGTTGGGTCCTTGGTCCTGCAGCTTGGCTGGGTTCATTATTCACCTTCCCGGCCGTGCTGGCTCTCGAGGTGGAACTCACTGCAGAGGGGTTGTCAGGGGTGTTCTACCACAAAGGAATTGGAGTTTCCATCAAGGGTTGGGTTTAGATGCTGAGATTTCAGGAATTCTTGTGGTGGGGCACTGGTAATTACTTTCATGAGGTCTAGGAGAGCACAGGAAAGCCCCACACCTGGGAGACTTTCCCATGGAAGATCTGTGCTCCCTGCTCCTCTCTGCACCACCCAGCTCCCGCAGTCCTGAGCTCTGACTCTGCAGCCACTTCCCAGATCTCCTGAAACTCCGTGTTTGCTCTGTGGTGCTGTCACTTTTCCTGATTCTTGGATACGAGAGGGCAGGAAAGGACAAGATTTTAGTCTTGTGCAACAGAGATTTTTTTTAGGCTGGGGATTTTTCACCTGTGAAAGCCTTGAGCTCTCTGGGTGCTTCTGTGGAGTCCCTTTGAGCTGAGAACTTGTGTGAAGTCCTTTGGGTTGCAGCAAGTTGCGAAATAATTCAGAATCCCCACAGTTCAGTGTTTGGTAGCAATGCAAATAACGTGCTGGAATGCTGATTTTATCCTTCTCTCCTGTGTTTTGTGGGAACATCCTGTCAAATGACACATGCTTTCTCCTGCTCTGGGAGTGACTTGGTGTAGCTGTACTTGTCAAAGGGATTCAGCATCCCCGATTAAATTTACACATTAAAATTGGTCTTGAAGTGTCTCGTATATCCAAATTTTGAAAGAATTGCAAAAATTAACACTCCCAGTACAAATCTCTACTTTTTTCACTGTAGGTCCACACATCCGGGATCACCAGTCTTGATAATTAGTTAATGAGTCTGACATTACAGACAGGGGCAGAGCAGAGGTGACTGCTCTGTGCACAGTTGCTAATATTTGTTGTTATGCTGAGGTAAAAAATACATAAACCAAAATAATAAAGTGAATTATATGAATCACTGCTTATGTTTTTCTTGAATTTTTGGGTAAATACTTCTCTGTGTTTGTCAGTGTAACACATCAACCCAGTAAAGCTGTTCAACATAACATTGTTAAACATAAATTCTTGGTTTTGTTTTATTGCAGTTATTTGTGAATGAATTTGGCTGAATATGGATCCAGGTGGCGGAAGTCTTGGATTGCAAACACAGGAATCCAAAATGCCTCACACGATGATCATGCAGGATTTTGGTAAACATTTTAACTGTTAAAAATAATGAGTAAAATCCAGGAGACGACCTTCTCAGGTATTGGGAAGGACCATGTCTTTACAAGAAGATATTTGCATTTGAAGTACAATATTGAATAATGTTAGTTATTTTTTTTCCTTCTGATAAGAACCATTTTCTTGAGTGTTTTCAAGATTAAAACTGCTGCTTGTGTGTTAAAATAGTTCACTGTGCATTCTTTGTTATGTCTAGAAGAGTAGTCTGCAGATATGACTGGTCAGTCCAGTCTGTTAATTAAAGCCAGGTTTCTACCTCCAGCCATCCCTTGTGACGTGGAAGTTGTTGGAAATTTTACTATAAATATTGCATACAGCTGAGTGTTTATTTTTAACAAGGCCCATGCAGTCCAGAGGATGAGTCCTTTTACTGTAACATCAATTAATGGTTTGTTACCACACTTCCAGTGTCACGCAAGAATTCTGTGAAGGTTCACATTGCTGCTGCAATGAAATGTTTTCTAACGGGGAATTAAAAAAAAAAGAAACTAAACTGTAAACTGGCCTTCAGTTTTTAACAGATCCTCTTTGTAAAACCTAAGTTTGGGATGAACTCCACATTTTGTCTTGGAGTGGTGTGTTTTGTTTATCTTAATTTGGACAGAACAGGCTGCTTTGGGCAGTGTTTATCGGGTGAAATGCAAATCGTGGGTGCTGAGAAGTAACCGATTTTTACATCTGTGTTTAACTTGTCCATGTGATAACTCCATTCCTTAGATAAACCAGTTGCTGGTGCAGTAATTAACATTTTTCTCCTGGTTCGTGGTTGTTCCCTAGTGGCTGGAATGGCCGGCACTGCTCACATCGACGGAGACCACATCGTTGTGTCGGTCCCCGAGGCTGTCCTGGTTTCTGACGTGGTCACGGATGACGGGATCACTCTGGACCATGGCTTGGCGGCCGAGGTGGTGCAGGGCCCCGACATCATCACAGAGACGGACGTGGTCACGGAGGGCGTCATCGTCCCCGACTCCGTGTTGGAGGCTGACGTGGCCATCGAGGAGGCTCTGGACACCAGCGACCACGTGTTGGCCTCTGACCTGATCACGGAGACCGTGCGGGTTCCCGACCAGGTGTTTGTGGCAGACCTTGTCACGGGCCCCGAGGGCCACCTGGAGCACGTGGTGCAGGACGCCGTGCCCGGCGCCGAGTCGCCCACCATGGTGTCGGAGGAGGTGCTGGTGACCAACTCGGATTCGGAAGCCGTGATCCAGGCAGCCGGGAGCGTCCCAGGCTCCACGGTCACCATCAAAACCGAGGATGACGACGATGGCAAGAGCACATCTGAAGACTACCTGATGATCTCCTGTAAGTCCCACAGAGGTAGATGGCAGCAGGAGGGAGCTGAGCTAGAAGTGCTCTGGTGGGGAGAAGTTCCTCTAACTGGACTCTTGGAAGGCTCAGGGAATAGGCTGGTGCCCCGTTAATGCCTGGTGCCTGGATTTGGGGTTTTGGATGCAAAGTCACTGATACAACAAGAAAGAGAAGGACATTGATGCTGCTGAGTGAGTGAGTGTGTGTGTTCGTGTTTCTGAAAGTAGATATTCCAGAAAGTTAAGGAAAAACACCTTGGAAAGTTAAACATTCCATTTATTTTGAATATACTTTTTTCTAAAAAACACCACAGGTATATTACCATGTTGTGCAGATTCGTGTAAAAGTAACATATTGGGCTTAACCAGGAGAATCCACAAAGAAATAGTTTTTTTAAGATCTCTAACTCAAAAGTTTTCTCAATGTGTCCACAAAAAATGGTTTGTTTAGTGTATTAAAAATTCTAATAGGCATTTCATTGTCTGCTGTGCTGTTCTGGGCTGAACTGGAAATAAGGGGTCATGTGCATTAATGGGTTGGCTCATTAACACATTCCAGTTCTCATCCAGCTCCACATGATCCCCTTGACAGGTAGCTGAAGTTGGCTGCTGAAAGAACCCTGAATACTTTTTGTTTCTTCAGTGGTTACATTATACCCAAGGTACCGGTTGCTGCTGTTACACAAACCTGATAAAATGTATGATAGGTAATTTAAATTTTTTTACTTCTTCCGATCACTTCTTGAAATGTGAGTAGGTCAAAACAGATTTTATTTAGTCAGAAGCAATATCTTAAAAAAAAAAAAAGTCAATGCCAAGTGTGTCAAAGTGTCAGTCTGTTCACAACAAGCTGCATTTATTAAAAATTTTGTGACAGAGGACACGACTGATTCGTGATTATAATGATATCACTCGTATAGCATTTATGTCCCTTATGCAAAATATAGTTTGATATTTATTCTCCTTCAGTATAGGATGAACAGCAATGATTTTTAAAGCTTTGCATCATTACTGTGTCACTAACAGAAGTCAAAAAGAGGGTTTTTTGAAAAAGAACTTCAGAAATGAGTCTATAAAGCAAATTAGACCTGCAACAAAAAAAAATCCTGTGTGCTTTTGTAACTAAAGGACACCTTTTTTACAGTCAGTCATTTCACTGAACAAATTCCTCATTTCTGACAGTCCTTGGGATGAGTTCATTCTGTAACTGGCTGTTTCCCTTGTCATTGTAAGCACAGTCATCTCTGGGATCCCTTCTGGGAGAGCTGAGTGTCATTGGTGCTGGTGATCCTGCACTTAGACCAGAGCTCCTGAAGCTTTCGGTTACCTGATGGCCCCACGTGTGTCTGACACATCCCTGGTTTTGTCAGGTGTTCTCAGGCTTGGCTTGCACAGAGCCGCGTTCAGACCTAGTTTTCAGCTGATTAAATTTTTATATATGTATAATCGTGATGTGCCTGAATAGTCACAGTTGGGAGCTACATGATTCATCTAGGACTTCGTTGTAAGTAATCATTTAGATAAATTGAGGCAATCATAGAATCATTGAGGTTGGGAGAGAGCTGTCAGATCATTGAGTTTAATCGTTCTCCCAGCACTGCCAGGGCCACCACTGACCATGTCCCCAAGGGCCACATCCACACGGCTTTTGAATCCCTCAAGGAATGGGGACTCCACCCCAGCCCTGTCAGCTGTGCCAGGGCTGCACAGCCCTTTCCAGGCAGGAATTTTTCCATTTTGCACCCTGAGGCTCCCCTGGCCCAGCCTGAGGCCGTTCCCTCTCCTCCTGTCCCTGTTCCCTGGGAGCAGAGCCCGACCCCCCCGGCTGCCCCCTCCTGTCAGGGAGTTGTGCAGAGCCAGAAGGGCCCCCTGAGCCTCCTTTGCTCCAGGCTNGTCCCACTGCTGTCCCCAGCCCCACCCAGGGCCTTTCCCAGCTTCCCAGCCCCTCTGCCCAGCCTGGAGCTTTCCATGGGGTTGTTGTGACTCAAGGGCAAGACCTGGCACCCGGGAACCCCCACAATTGGCCTCAGCCCATGGATCTGGCCTGGCCAGGCTCCCCTGCAGAGCTTCCCAGCATCACCACTCCCCAGCCTGGTGTCCTCTGCCAAGCTGAGCCCCTCATCTGCATCGTTGATAAAGATGAGCTCTGGTGTGTTCCTAAGCTTTGAGCCTGTGTTGCGCTGGGGATGCCAGCCTGACCCCGCAAAGTGTCTGCCATTGTGTTTTTGACAGCAGAAATGACTCATTCTTACGCAGTTTTAAAAATATTTTTTATCGTTTAAATATTACCCTTGAATTTGTTTTGTTTATGGAGATAATGTGTTGTGTGGAATAGATAGATCAAGCAGGTCAAAACTTTATTTACTTACATCTTTTCAATTGTCAAGTGTAAATATTGTAGAAAGTGAATTTTACAGTATTTCATTTGGGGTGTATATAAAGGACTGTTGAACCGTTTTATAATGTAAATCACACCAAAGTGATACTTCTAAAGAATTTTAAAATTCTTAGCTGTCTTTTAATGAAATATAGCATCTAAAAAGAGGCGATTTTACATAAAATGCCAGATATACCCCTAGGGAATACCACAAGTTGTTCTGTGGAACACATGTGGGAACTACCAAAATACTGCATTTTAGGGTATAGAACTGACTGTGAAATTTTAAGTTCCCTTACTCTTGTTGGGAGTTACAGTTAAATGACAGAACCATAGAATGGGTTGGATTGGAAAGGTGATTTTTCACCATTTTGAGGTGACATTCCCATGCAGGTTTTTATAAACTTCTGGTAATTACATATTTGGACAATAGTAAGTTCTTCTTGATCGTTGTGTGACTGTCTGTGCATGACTTTGTGATTGGACACTTGCATTGGAAGATTATCACCACTCTGCAGATAAATTCAGCTTTTTCAAACCAGCTTTATAAGCATAGGACTTAAAAAATCTATTTTTGATACGTCCACAACACAGATACCACAGGGTGTTCACGATGGCTTTAAACCACCAGAACACCTTGCTGAGGAGGAAATGACCCCAAACTGCGGTGGTGGGCCCCTGTCCCCAGCCCTGTTGGGGCGAGGTGGCAGCTGGGAGCGGCGCACGCCGTGTGCGGGGCCGTGGGCAGCGCAGCTGAAGCCTCCCCTCTTTTGTTTTTCAGGTTTGCGATATTCAGACCCACAGCGGGTTGCCAGCCCCCGCTCCGCGTGCCGGCCCCATGCACTATTCTGGTGACCTCAAAGCCACCACTGACCCCACTGGAGCTGGCCCGGGGGTAAGGTACTGTGCCACCAACACCTCCTTTGTAGTGTCTTACACTGTTGCCTCGTTTGCTGAACATTTTAGGATTCCTACTCCTCTATTTGAACCTATGGGACTTAAGTAGATCAGGCATTAGAAAAACCCGGAGAATGTCCAAGCGTGGGACTTACCTTGCCCTCGTGTGGCTCCTCTGGTGGCTGTGGTATCACCAGCATAGTGCATGTGAGGCATCACATGGATTGGGAGCTGGCAATCCACGGTGAATCTGGACATCACACACCTGAAAAGAGCCACGCCAGGTAAGTCTGACACTGGGAGTGTGCTGAGTTGTCCTTTAAAGCTTCTTCCCGCAGGAGGATTCAGCAGCTGGTTGTGGAGGGTCTCCGTTGTGGTTTTGGTTAATTTTGAGGGACGAGATGATGACATGCAGTGTTTCTGGTGGAGAGTCAGAGCTGGAAGACACTCTGATATTCCACTGACAGGAAGTCAGCATTCCCTGTTCCCCTGAGCTGGCCCTGGGAAAAGCAGCAGATGATTGAGCGCTGATGGGTTAGCAGTGGCCGAAGGCATCTTCCTTGGACCACAGAATATTTTCATGAGCTGTTTTAAAAAGCAATAATATTTTGTAACCTGACAAAGATTTCTTGTCCTGCTGTGTTGTTTTTCTCTTACCTAAATCTGTTTAAAAGGTAGATGGAAGCCAGAGATTTACTTCATATAAGACAGCAATTTTAGCAAAAGCAGTTGCCAGTGCAGTGTGTTTTGTTGTATTTGAAACAAAAAACAACATCTTACAAATAACCATCTCTATTGATATCATTTTCCCAGCCGAGG
Organism: Pomatostomus ruficeps; assembly: GCA_013400735.1. Taxonomy (NCBI): domain Eukaryota; kingdom Metazoa; phylum Chordata; class Aves; order Passeriformes; family Timaliidae; genus Pomatostomus; species Pomatostomus ruficeps. The sequence continues at coordinate 40,822 of VYZT01017530.1, read as the reverse complement.
TGATACTTTCCAAATTTTGCTCTATTACACATTGGCTTTTTCAGAAAAGTGATCCCAGAGGCCCTGAATGCACAAACTTCCTGATAGATTTCCATTTTATTAGCTTAAATGGTAAAGACTGAGTTTTTTTTGAAAATACACAGGATGGTTAATGGTATAGAAGTAACCACAAATGCTAAAAATACTGTTGTAAGTTTGCCCCTCTAAAACAGGGCTCCCTATTTTTAAAATATATTGAAGATTTGGGGGCTTTACATGCAATATTAAAACACAGTATGTGAGTGTACATGCTATATTCATGTTTTGGGGGGTTTTTTTTGCTGAAAACATTCTTAAAAAGTTGAAAAATTCCTCATTTTTTTTCCTTTATGTGATGTTTATTGCATTGCAATTGATGTCCTGGTAACTATCCAAAACTGTGGGATTTTTTCTTGCATTCTTTCACCAACCCCAGAGTGGTGCACAGTCACACAGTATTAGTTAAATAGTTGGAAATTTTGCCATAAAGAAGATTTCCTATCACACATGTGATAACCTCCCTGTCCAGCAGGAATTGCTGTTGTTAAATAACCTGCCAGGACAGAAATATTTATTTCTGTTAAACTGGTAATGTGTTATGTTTATAAAATTCATGAGTGTAGAAAAAGTTGGTGTTGCCTGAGTTGCAGATTTGAAAAGAACTTTATTACCTCCCCCCAATTCCAAATTTACAGGGTTTGTAAGCTGAAACACTCTTTTTGGCAGCATGGGTAGTCACAGAGCTGGGTGTATAATCCTCCTTGTACTGGGAGTTGCCTCCAGTCCTTCCAGCCCTCACACATTCACTGGGAATGATCATTGAATTAAAATAAACTTATATTTACCATTTTCCAGAACATGGACAAGAAACTTTTATAAATATTCAAAGGAAAAAAAAAAACAAAAACGAAAAAACCAGTCTTTAATAAATTCATGCTTAGTGGATGTATGGGAATACTTACTCCAAGAGAAGGGGATTTCAGCAGCTCCACTTCCCTGACAGCCCCGTTCTGGCAGCGTGACAAATGTCAATTATCGGGTGCAGGAACACTCCCCAGTGGGTGTGAAGGGGCAGGAATGACCTGGAGCTGGGAAACTCCGGTGCCAGGGGAATATTGCAGCTTCTCTGCTGTGGCTCGGGCAGGGTTTGGGCTCTCACTGTTCCCAGTGTCCTGCCAGGTGACAGCACATCACGCAGCACATGTCAGACTCTCACTCATTAAGGTGTTGATGTTCCTGGCGTTGATTTCAGTAGAGATTTAGAATGGTTTTTTAATTAAAAAAAACAAAACAAAAAAAAACCCAAAAAAACCCACCAAACTCTTTTCCTGAGGAATTTTTTCTCCTGATCCATGTTTGATACTTTTTCAGCAATGCACTTAATCTGTTGGTTACAAAAACCTCCCAAGCCCCACCAAACAGCTAAACCTCCATTTTTAAGATGTTTTCCATGGAAGTTTCAGGTTATAGCGCCTGGTGCTGATAACAGCAAGGTTGTGGGATCAATCCCCTTATAGATCATGCACTTAAGAGTTGGACTTGATGACCTTTGTGGGTCTCTTCCGACTCAGAATATTAATTTTCATCAAAGTATGGACTTCAGAGAGGTTCTAAAATGAAAACAATTTACTTGTACTTACCTACATTTTACCAGTTCTGTCTCAGTAATTCGGTACTCACCTGGTGCAGTCCAGGATTTGTGAACAGAAACGAGGTTTCCCAGTGCTGTGAACTGGGTGGGTGTCCTGGAATCCCGTCCGTGAGTGGGAAGAGCTTAGTTTGGGATTGCTGAGGTGGATTCCCAGCCCCCCTGCTGCAGGAGAGGCACCTGCTCCTTCCCACCTCCCGTGACTGCCCCAGCATTAAAGGCTTAAGGTGACTCCAGTTTAGCCAGGGCTGGAGCCTCTTGGGAGCAGCCACCAGTGCCCTGGGGACAGGAAACTGGGAGAGACTGGGGACCCTTGCAGCCACCCCAGGTAAGGCAGCCTTTCCCAGGGATCAGAGCGCTCTGGGTAGTCCAGCCTTTCCCAAGAATCAGAGCGCTCTGGATAGTCCAGCCTTTCCCAAGAATCAGAGCGCTCTGGATAGTCCAGCCTTTCCCAGGGAATCAGAGCCCTTTGGGTAATCCAGCCTTTCCCAGGGAATCAGAGCCCTTTGGGTAATCCAGCCTTTCCCAGGGATCAGAGCCGTCTGGGTAATCCAGCCTTTCCCAGGGGTCAGAGCGCTCTGGGTAATCCAGCCTTTCCCAGGGATCAGAGCCCTCTGGGTAATCCAGCCTTTCCCAGGGGTCAGAGCGCTCTGGGTAATCCAGCCTTTCCCAGGGATCAGAGCCCTCTGGGTAATCCAGCCTTTCCCAGGGGTCAGAGCGCTCTGGGTAATCCAGCCTTTCCCAGGGATCAGAGCCCTCTGGGTAATCCAGCCTTTCCCAGGGGTCAGAGCGCTCTGGGTAATCCAGCCTTTCCCAGGGATCAGAGCCCTCTGGGTAATCCAGCCTTTCCCAGGGGTCAGAGCGCTCTGGGTAATCCAGCCTTTCCCAGGGATCAGAGCCCTCTGGGTAATCCAGCCTTTCCCAGGGGTCAGAGCGCTCTGGGTAATCCAGCCTTTCCCAGGGATCAGAGCCCTCTGGGTAATCCAGCCTTTCCCAGGGGTCAGAGCGCTCTGGGTAATCCAGCCTTTCCCAGGGATCAGAGCTCTCTGGGTAATCCAGCCTTTCCCAGGGATCAGAGCCCTTTGGGTAATCCAGCCTTTCCCAGGGGTCAGAGCGCTCTGGGTAATCCAGCCTTTCCCAGGGATCAGAGCCCCTGGCATCCCCCGGAGCCGGGAAGCTCCACTGTCACTTCAGGGTTCATTTCAAGTTTTTTTGCTTAGCGCTCAATATTTTAACGTTACGTGTGCAGTAAGATGCTGTTCCCTGGAATGTGTTTCATTCAGATTTTGTCTACATTTTGAGGAATTCTCCTCTCTTTAGAGGACTCGAGTGGGTGGTGAGCACGGCACAGGTTTGTGCTGGCCATCTGCACAGGCGCTAAATTTATCCTCGGGGAGAAGTGTCGGTGTGTGTGTCACAGAGATGCTGAGTTCAGTGCCCTCTGTGCTGGCAGTTTGGGGAGTATCTATGGACATCTCGGTGAATGCCCTGCTTACCAAAATAGTGTTGCTTTAATACTTTGAATGTATTTTTTTTCTTAGAAATTAAATGAACATTTTGAATGTATAGACCAAATAATCAGCGAGTGAGTTGTGTAAAGAATGAGAAGTCCATCTCATAGTAGTATTTGGATTTATTGTCACTGCATCTTTAATCAGCTGTATATTGTGCATTAATCTTTATTAATGTGTACGTTTTCAAGTGATAAAGTGCATAAGAGCATAATTTCTTTTAGGGAGAAGATACAGTCAGATTTTTGATGCACACTTCTTTAGCTGGGAATATTCTCCAAGTCATCACACTCCACAAGAGTTTCTGCTACTAAATTTTAGTCACCAGTGTGCTGGTGAAACTTTTGAGAACTCTTAGGCTGTAACAGGCAATTCTGGGTTAATTATTAACACCTTTGTATATATTTAATTTCAATTATTGATACATTTTTGCTTTTTAAGAGTAACAGTTTCAGCCATAACCAGTTACCTCATTCCCTTTGATGACAAGCTCCCTCTTGTGTCCTTCATTCTGTAATTCCTGCTGTGTTTCCTGAGTTGCAATAAAATAATGCTGAACTTCTGGAATCTCTTTTAAGTTTCTTGAGATGAGCTGCTTTTAAAGGCCACTCATGAATACAAACCTTTCCTGTGCATGGGGAGAATAGTGGAGGAAATCATGCTTCTGATTGCTTTGACTTCTAAAAATGTGTTTGAGCCTCATTATTATTCTCTTCTCTTTGCAGTGGATGATGTTGGAGAGAAATTGGACCACATAGGAAGCACTCCCTTGAAGATCAGTACCGAGGTGGCAAATGATGATGTTGCTAAGGATGATGGGTTTGGTTCAGAAGTTATCAAAGTGTACATATTTAAAGCTGAAGCTGAAGATGATGTCGAAATAGGTACCTTGAAATCCTATTTATTCTTCCAGCAGTATGAAGTGTTCCAGGGTCTTTCTGTTTGTTCTTCATTCCACGTAATGCAGTGACTGGAGTGTTTTGGAGAACGTGACATTTGTGGGGGCTGCCCAGATGCAGCAGACACTGGGTGTGGATTGGTCTGGAGTTCTCTCCTGATTAGCAGGGCTATTTGCAGGCAGCCACAGCCCAAATGTGGAAGTGGCTGTGTGTCTGCAGCTGTTTTTTCAGCTACTGCTTTTCTCTGACATTGCAAGACACAAGTGTGTCAGCACAGCAGAGCCTCTGGAGTGGATCCCTCCTGTTGGACAGCCTTTGGTGGCCTTTGCAGAGAGAGGGGAGGATTTTGGGGCTGCAGGTGAACCAAGGGACTCAGAATTGCTCTGCAGTTCCCTTTCCCCACGGATAGACCAGCACTCCCCGTGCTCTGAGGGGATGCTCAGCTCACCTGAGTCTGTTCCTGACAAAGAGAATTCCTCTCTTGGTTGTTCTTGGAGCTGAAACCTCTGGATCACTCCCAGGCCCTGTTCCCAGAACACAGTTTGTTCCCCTGGGATGGGCTGTCAGTCCCCAGGGACAGGAGGGAGAGACTGCTCATGCAGCTGCAGGGAGAACCAAAATCTCCTATGGCTGAGAAGGAATTCCCAGCAGGGACGTTCTCAGCTGCTCTCAGGGAGGTGCTCCCAGTAAATCTCCCCGTTCCTTACTGGGAGCACTCCCTCCCCTGCACAGGGCTGCTGCTCAGCGTGGGGAGCACAGGGAGGACTCTTGGCCAGGAATATCCCCAATTCCCGGCTGTGTTTGGGGCATGGTCAGGGCTGCAGCCAGGTTCTGGTGACCAGGGGCAGCTCTGTGTCTCCAGGGGCATCTGAGCTCCTCCTGGCACACGGGGGAGGCTCAGGATCCCTGGGCAGGGCTTGGCCAGCCTTGAATTGATCAGGACACACCCAGAGACCTTTTTGCTCATCTCTTCCAGACTATCAAACTTGCATGATTTTATGACAGACCTGGATGTAAAACATTAAATTGGAGTTTTATGAAAAACTGTTCCATTGTAAATGAGAAAAAAATACTTAAATCTGAAATTAATCTTACAAGTGGCTTTGTTCTCATGTACTTAATGTATGTCGTTTCTCTTTGTTCAAGGTGGGACAGAAATTGTCACCGAGAGTGACTTCCACAATGGCCATTCTGTAGCTGGAGTCATTGAACAAGGAGGTGTTGGGAGAATGCAGCGAGAAAAAATGGTTTACATGGCTGTTAAGGACTCTTCTCAGGAAGATGAAGATATTAGTAAGCATAATAAGAAACCTTTTGTTTCTCATGCTGTTTATACACCCATATAACCATCATTGGCGGGGACATTTTTAATTTTTTCTGAAGGATTCTTCAGCCTGAAGTAGTAGAAAATTAAGCTCGTCTTCCATAAAAATAAAAAGCAGGCTATAATTATTTTAAAGGGATGTGGATAATGCACTTTGTGCATCCTGTGTGCAATCATTTCATTATTTATATTAAATTTAACATGTCCATGGATGAAGTTAATGAGGTTAGTCAAACTTCTTGTTTTTCTATTTTCCTACTGTGAATTAAGCAGCTTTCTGACAAAGTGGCAAATGTCATCAGTTCAAGTTTATGAGTTTGTGTATTAGAAATTTTGTGGGCCTTTGTTTTGGATTAGTGTTTATTGATACATGTTTCCTCTCTTTAAGGAATGTCTGAATAAGCAATGATCCCCTAAATGCCAAAGGAAGGAAATTAATTTATAATGGGTATCAATCAGAGCGAGAGCAAATTAAATGAAGGAAAGGTTGGGGCAGCAGGCGGAATAAAATTAAAGATTTATTCTCCTCCCTTAATCCAGGCTGTGCTGAAATAGCAGATGAAGTTTATATGGAAGTTATTGTAGGGGAAGAAGAAGCCACATCCCTTCCAGACACCCAGCTTGAGGACTCTGGCGTGAATAAAACGTTTGTCCCCGTTGCTTGGGCTGCTGCTTACGGTAGGAACCTGTGCTGCTTCCCTGAAAATCCCTGCCCTTATTCCCTCCCTCATCCAGCTGCCAGAATCTCTGGGATGACCTCACCTTGTTCCTGGGGTTTGGAAACAGCTCCTCATCTCTGCCATCGATGGTTGCTGCGGGTTGGGTTTTGTGGAGTGGAAAGGAAAGCTTGTCAGGAGAAGTTTTATTTTGTTTCTGATCCCAGCTCAGATGCACAGAGTAGGCAGGGTTTGATGCTTAATGTTGAAGATCTTGAGCAAGAATAGCCTCAAGTATTTTTTATTAGCTAGGAGGAGGGGGGAAGGACTTCAAAAAGGGAATAATAGGAATAAAGGTGTAAACATGATCCTAATAATTTCATTTATATACATGCCTTAAGCCTGTTAGCCCTTCAGGTGAGAAGCAAAACCATAAAAGGTGATTTGTTTTCGAATAGAGGAAGTGCCTTAGGATATATTGTGAATTCTGTCTATTCTTTTGTATAATGTCCTTGGATTTTGGTGTGTTAAATGTTTGTTAAATGTTCGTTAAGAGGGTACCAAGTTATCCATAGTTTCTGTTATGATTAATTAAGCAAGTTAGTGAAAATTCCATGGTGTGGGGATGGGAACCCAACAGCTGGGCTGGGAAAGTGCTTCAGCACCACAGAGCTTTGGCACAGGACAGCAAATGCTTCCAGGGCAATGGAATGTGCTCCTAAGGTATCCCTGTGCTTCTCCAGAACTCCACTGCGCTGAGGGGCTGATAAGGCCAGCTCCTCTTATCTGCCTGCTCCTACCCCGCAGAGATAACTGCTTCCAGCTCAGGAGCAAACTGCATCCCAATAACGCCTGCACTGGTGCCTGAGGGGATAGACGAGGTTCAAATTTGCACAAACGAACATATTAATAATGGCCAGCAGGAGAGGCAGCAGGGTGAGCACCCAAACCCAGGTGGGGGGACACTGACCCCTCCCAGAGATGGCTTTTGTCTCCTGAGGCTCACGATTGCACAACACCGAGCTGCACATCCCCACGTGGATGGTGCTAACCTGTTGCTTATTAGCTAAGTTAGTTTTCTCTCATTATCAGGCCTTCAAAACCATCATCTTTAAAAAGGATATTGTTTTCTAATAACTAAAATACCATTTTCTGCAGGAGATGAAAGAAGGCTTCCCCGAAGATACGAAGATGGTCAAGCGGCAGGTGAGAACTTTTAACAGCATTCAAACTAAAACTGTCTTTGAAAGAATAGACATTTCTGTGTCAGTGCTCCTAACCAGGGATGCAGAGAATGAGCCTGAAATTAGACATTGAAGGACTCCACAGTCTTTCTGTACTGTTTTGAATTAAAGCAGTTCTAGATGTCTGTAGGCCTTCGGTGGGGTGGGGAAGTTGGGAGGCACTGCCAAGTTTTCATTGTAGTTTTGCAGACAGAAAAGAGAAAATGCAGTTGTTAAGAAGTAAAAACAAGTTAAATAAAAATCAAGGAATGTATTTAGAAATGAATCAGTGTTTAAGCAATCATAGCCTTGACTTTTGCCAGGAGAGATAGGTAGTGGTTCCTCTTAGCACACTTCTTTTTAATGTCTGTTGGTGCTAGAGGAATGGGCAATGCTTGTTTTTAGAAAGTAGATAATGCTGCTGTGCAGTTCCAGTCGTCAGTCCCAAAGAAACAAGTTGTTTAAGGTTTTTTACGGTGTCTAATTTTTGTTTCTAGGAAATAACTTGGATACACGATTAGAAAACAAAAACGGTAATGCAACACAGTACCTGCAGATTTGTGATAGCATTAGCACTAATAGAGTGCTCAAACAAAAAACCAAGAAAAGGAGGAGAGGAGAGGCCAGGCAATGGCAAACAGGTAAACACTGGATGGCTACGGTATTGTCACGGAGTGCCACTTACTCCTGTCCTATTCCTTTTCTCTTTTTTAAGCTGATGCCGAATTAAAAGCTATAAATGATGATTTGCGTATTTCCTGTGTCCTTCCCCCCTCCGGTTCTGTGCCTAGAAAATGTCATATTTTGCTATTCAGAGTCAGTACACTCAGGGCTGATGCAATTCATTGGAATGTTGCAAGCTATTAAAAAGTACCCATGGCTATATTCAGTGTACATGTGATATTCCTGATCTGTTTGAGCAGTTTCTAAAACAGAACTACATAAACTATAGGTGCTGTGGATTGGTTGTTTTTAAACTACTGAGCCACTCTCTCTCTGCTGCAAGTGTAAGTGCATGAATCTGAACAGCACTTGGCTGATTTAAAGCTTCTTAATCAGTAAATGTGTTTCCTTCATAACTTGTTTTTGTTTGTTCAAAAACAGCTGTTATAATAGGTCCTGATGGACAGCCCTTAACAGTTTACCCTTGTCATATTTGTGGGAAAAAATTTAAATCCAGAGGATTCTTGAAAAGGCATATGAAGAACCATCCCGATCATATGATCAAGAAGAAGTACCAGTGTACAGACTGTGACTTTACGACCAACAAAAAAGTAAGTTTCCACAATCATCTGGAAAGCCATAAACTTATAAATAAAGTTGATAAAACGCACGAGTTTACAGAGTACACGAGAAGATACAGAGAGGCGAGCCCGTTGAGTTCCAACAAACTCATCCTGAGGGACAAGGAGCCCAAGCTCCACAAGTGCAAATATTGTGACTACGAGACTGCGGAGCAGGGGCTCCTCAACAGGCACCTGCTCGCAGTCCACAGCAAGAACTTCCCCCACGTGTGCGTGGAGTGCGGGAAGGGCTTCCGCCACCCCTCGGAGCTGAAAAAGCACATGAGGACCCACACGGGGGAAAAGCCATACCAGTGTCAGCACTGCGTGTTCAGGTGTGCTGACCAGTCCAACCTGAAAACTCACATCAAAACCAAACACGGCACCGAGCTGCCCTTTAAATGTGAGCACTGTCCCCAGGCCTTCGCCGACGAGAAGGAGCTGCAGCAGCACACGGAGCTCTTCCAAGGGCATAAGACTCATCAGTGTCCCCACTGTGACCACAAGAGCACCAACTCCAGTGACCTGAAGCGACACATCATTTCGGTTCACACCAAGGATTTTCCCCACAAGTGCGAGGTGTGCGAGAAAGGCTTCCACCGGCCCTCGGAGCTCAAGAAGCATAGCGAGACCCACAAAGGGAAAAAGATCCACCAGTGTAGGCACTGTGACTTCAAAACTTCCGACCCTTTTGTACTTAGCGGGCACATCCTCTCCGTGCACACCAAGGACCTGCCTTTTAAATGCAAAAGGTGTAAAAGGGGCTTCAGGCAGCAGAACGAACTGAAGAAGCACATGAAGACCCACAGTGGCAGGAAGGTGTACCAGTGCCAGTACTGTGAGTACAGCACCACGGACGCGTCGGGCTTTAAGCGCCACGTCATCTCCATCCACACCAAAGACTACCCCCACAGGTGTGAGTACTGCAAAAAGGGCTTCCGCAGGCCCTCCGAGAAAAATCAGCACATAATGAGGCACCACAAAGAGGCCATAATGTGATAGGCGAGCTGCAGAAGGAAGCGGTGTAGAAACTGTGAAATGCTAATTGGGGAAAAAAATAAATCTCACGAACTGTTTCTCCTGGTTTCAAAGCTTGATCTTAAACCATAACTTTACATTCTTTGTATTAAAAGTCTTAAAGAAGTATTAGGGTTGGCAGGGGATCTCATAGCCCTATGATTGTTGCTGAGCAGAACCTAAAGAGCACTAGAGAATGCAGAGGATGGATGAATGTCTTAAACTTGCAGAAAGATGGATGAATGTCTCCAAGAGAACAGCATTTGCCCTCGCTGGGTCTAGAGGGCAGGGCAGAGCTGGTTGTGTGATTCTGTCAGTCCCGAGGCGTGTCCCCGCTGTGGAAACAGCTCCAGGGGGGCTGAGCTCCAGCGGGTTTGCAGAGGAGCCCACGCTTCACCTCCTGTGCGGTTTGGAACGGGGAGGTTTAGTCAGACACTTCATCACAACGTTTGAAATTGTGCCTAGAAATTGAATTCCAGAACTGGCGAAAATTTGGGGAGGGGGGTGTCCCTTGTTTGGTTTGGGGTTTTTTTTTTTAAACATTTCATAGGGAAACTTTTTGGTTTCCTTTATTAGTTTAGGTCCAAGAAGCATTTTTTTACTGGTTTTCAAAGCTGCTAACCTATTTTATTGCAGGATATGATGTTTAAAATAGAGCATTATGTTATGGTCTCAGAGGTGGTGTTCTGGTGCTAGGGTTAAAGATGTATATGTATATAATTTCCCTTTTTTTATCTGAAACTACAGTTGAATGTTGTTCAGTATGGCACATATAACAAAATTAATTTTGAATTTGACTTTTTTTTTTTAAAGGATAAAAATGGATGCAGCTCATAGTGTTGTGACTCAACACTAATTTTTTTCCTCACTTCTTTAAAGTCTTCTCTAAAAAGAATATTAAAAACAGTTGAAAACTGTAGGGGTTTTTTAATTAAAATTCAAAGTACTTAGAGGTTCTTTAGGGCAGTGTTCTTAACAGGTATGGCAGTTGCTGTCCTACCTCCTAGTATGAAATTTTCCGTATAGACATAAAATTGCACCTTTTAATCGATTCTTTTAAAAAAAGATCTATACCATGCTATAAACATGCATTTTCAATCTGTAAGAAAGTATATATGCAGTATTTAACCAGAAAAATCTGCTGCCACTAGAGTTTGGAGGTGGATCTTGAGTTTACAGTGTATACATTTAAAATATGCATCCCTTTAAAAATGCTTTGTGTTAGCATGCTGCAAATCCAATGGCGCTTATATAACGAGCTGGTCTAGGGCTATTTAATGAAAAACCTGGTCATAAATGTTATGCATATAATGTGTATTTTTTACTTTTTTTAGTTGCTTCATGTTTGCACACAGCTGTTCACATGAGAAATTGTAACTTCATGCTATATTGTGGCTTTGTGTTCCAGAAAATGTTCATATTTTGTTTTTGCACCAGATGAGAATCAGTTCCTTGAGAATAAATTTTTTTTATATTTCTAAACTTCAGAAAGTTAAAATTTGGGAAATCTCTTAGACAAATAAGTGTTTCATGTGGCTGTAAAAAATGATGTACACGCTGTAAAATAAGATTGTCACTGTTCTGTGGGATTATTATTTCTAAATGTGTTACTCATCGTAACGGGCATACAATAAAACGCATCTCTTGCACTCCAGATTTTTTGGAGTTTCCTTTTCATTTCTGGTGTTTAGGAATGTCCCATTCTCTGTAAAATCACCTGATATTTTTAACTGCATTATTCAGTAATTAATGTGTAATCACCTTTCAAGGAAACAGGTTACTGCAGGCCTGTTTATCAGACTGTGGAGGAGAGAACATTTGGTTTCATTTAACCCTTTAGACTTACAGGTAATGTATTTGTGTTTGTTTTGCTTATTTCTAAAATAATTATCAAATATGATACTGACGTTCCTTTGAAATTCTTTTTTTCCTTTAAGATAACAAAAAACTTCTCACATATTTTGGGAGAATTCAGGTAGGTTTTTGTCTTTTTATCTGTGTAATAGAACAGCTTGCAGAATGAAATGCTGAAAACGCTGCTATCCTAAATTCCCTCTCTTTTTAGAATACTTGAATTACAACATCAGTAACAGATTAAAAAGCTGAAGAAGAACATGTGCTGTTAAATGAACTCTTCATCGAGGATTTCCAGCGAGCTTTGAGCCACTGAACTCGTAGGTTTTGCACAAAGAGCAGAAATTAAGCAGACAGGAATGAATTCGTCTGGTTTTTGTTGCTGCTCTCCCTTGCCTGCCCAGCAGTCAGAAGGGAGAAAATCTTAGTGATTTAAAGCTGTGGATTTCTGACAATGTCACTGCTTTGTTCCTGAATGTCATGACGAACACGTGGACTGAAGGAGCCTCTCCACAGCCGCCTGAAGATGATCCCTGGCTCTGCCCAAGGCTCTGCTGGCTCATTTTTCCGCCCTGCAGACGGACCAAACATTCAGGTAATCCTTCTGTCCCAAAGCCGTTGCTGGTCTTGACATAAGATTTTACCTGAAAGTGGAGCTTTAAATCTCCTGAAATGCAAGGTTAAAATGTCACCTGCATCCTCAGCAGCTTGAGGGACAGTTCCCAAATCCTTCCCAGTGCCCTTTCCCTGTAAATATTTGAGAGCTGTGACTGACAGGTGAGCGGTGCTTGAGCAAGCAGAGCCTCTCGAACGTGTGCAGGGCTTGCTCTGAAATGTCAGATTTGTTTGGGGAAGCTTTTTATGGGGCTGACAGGTGCAGTTAAAAGTGATTCACATCCCGATCATCGCCTGTGTTTTTCTTTCCTCAGGATTTAACTGCCCACAATTAAAGACAATAAATGAGAGAGAAACACGGAAGAGCAGCAGGAGGGCTCTGGAGGTAAAGGTGAGGTACTGGGTGTGGGCTGGTGGCTGCTGGAGTTGCCAGGGATTTCTCAGCCAGGGCTCTCTTTGGTTTTTATTTTACAGCTGAGGCAGAGAAACTTCAATGCTGCAGAAAGGTCAGTCATAAAAAAAACCCAGAAGACAATTTCTCCTTTTCAGTGCAAAACAAGGCTCTGCATTCTGGCAGATAAAGACAGGGCAGAATGTATATTGTTGTAATTATATAAAGTAAACAGTGTCTGACTTTTTTCTAATTTGTTCCTGAAAAAAACGTAGAAGTCTTGGTGGACCTACCTGAAATTGAGGTGGGAAATGAGCTAAAGTAAACTGCTTCTAACCAGCATTTACAGAGCTGAGTAAAGGAGAAAATGAGTTTCTGTAAACTCCAGCTGACACCGCACCAGGTAAATCAGTTCCAGTTCCACAGCACAGAGGGGCCAGCTGAGCCCACAGTAACAGGTACTTTAGAGTAAAAAATACTAAAATTGCTTTTAAAATAATATGGTTTGAAAACAAAACCAGCCTATAAATAAATGGCCATGTGCTTTATCTGCTAGTCTAATTCAGCTTTTTGCCAAGCACATATTGCTGTGTGTTTTCTGTGAGTACAGTGTGTAGTCACAGCCTCTCCTCTGTCGCATTTACAGGGTCCGGTGATCTTCAGATTGTTTGAGGAGCTGTCCTTGCTGTCCCCAGGACAGAGCTGCTGGCCTGAGCAGCAGGTGGGGTTTTTCTAAGCAGGCTGCAGCTTTCCTGGCTGCTCCAGGATGGTGTTTCCACTGTGATGGATCAGCTGTATTTGAAAACAGATCATTTGCCTGATGGTGGCTTTGCTGTGGAATTGTCTCACCACGGCCAGCAGCGCCGGGTCTGAGCCCTGTCCCTCTACGGGCGTTCCCAGTGTGCCCTGTGCTGTGCCATGGAGTGAGGGGACACAGGTTGGTGCCACTGAGGGGCTGCTCAGGCAGTCCAGGGCTGGGATGAGCCCTCTGTACCTGTGGCCATTGATGATTCCCATTTTTCTGCTCTTTGCAGCTTCGTCCGACTGTGGGAAACACCCGGCCCTGGTGGGAGCCCGAGGAGCACCTGCCCCAGACCCCTGCACAGGTACCTCTGATGGCATTGAACAACCATGGTGCTGCTGGGCTGTGGTTTGGTTAAGATCACCAAAGGTGAGAAGTCATTTGATGCCAGTGTAACTAAAATTATTGATTACACTGACACTGTGCCATGGCAGGAGCACGTTAACCAGAGTGGAGATGTACCTTCTGTTCACTGCTCTGCAGGAAGGGGGGTGCTTTAGGGTCTGTTTAGAATAATTCCCGAGTTCAGAGAGGCACGGCCCTCCTCATTCAAATGAGGGTATTTAATTAAAGCCTGTTCTGTAAAGCCAGGCTGAAGGGCTGGACCGGGCTGGTGAAAGTGCAGGCCCAGCTCAGCCTGGGCACACACAGGGAGCAGCAGCAGGACCAGGTTTTACTCGAGGCTCTTTGCCCAGACCTGAAGAGCACGAGGCCAGCTGGGCATCCAGCATCACCTGAGGGAGGACTGGCAGCAGCAGGAGCCAGAAGAGGGACCCAGTCCTACTCCTGCACTTATAAAGATCCAGAGAGAGGAACAAGACACCACCTCACCCCTCCAGCCTCACACAGGATGTTGCCAGGACAGACAGACAATGATCCAGAGAGTTAGACTTGGGTTTATTTCATGGGTACACGTAGCCTCCAGCGTTCCTTCCCCATTTAACATTGCCCGGGATCTACATGATCTGGGAACAGAAATACATGGCTGCAGCAGGAAAGCAAAGCAAGAACCCCACACCAAAAGAGCACCTTTGGATTGCAGCGTTCAAACTTTCCCTGTGAGTCTCTGTGCTGTGTTGCTCAGACAACTACTGAATCATGAACACCAAATCAGTTTGAAAGAATTGCTGTGGTCCTGCAAGGAGCAGAAGTTGTAAATGGCAGGTTGGTCTGATAAGGCAATTTAGTCCGTGAGTTATTTTCATACAAAGTTCTTCTATATAAAAATATACCAAGTTCTTGAGAATTTGAAGCACAGCAAATAAATACTTACAGCTGGTTTGGGGCTGCAAACACATCACCTCTGAGGTCAGAAACATTCTCTAAAATGAGCCTTGGCCCAGCCCTTCACTGAACTGGGTCCTGTGGCATTTGCCAGGTCAGAAGCTGGGTTGGAGTTGTGTGGCTGGTGTGAGTTTTGTCCTTGGTGTCCGAGCTCCCCAGACAGAGGCAGGTGCAAGGTAAGAAGCAGTTTCCAGTGAGGTATTTCGGAAGCTCCCACGCAGCCGTGACTCTGCACTGAAAGCAGCCGTGGGAGGAGTGGGACTGACCTCGGGGTCATCCCCACTCTCAACAGGAGGACACAGAACAGGGCCGCAAGGATGAAAAGGTTTCAGCTGTCTCTTTTGTCTCCTAGATTGCCTCAGGACTGGCTGAAGAACAGGAGTTAGTCGAGAACAGCTGAAGTCCACAGAGGGATGGCATCCCACTCTTCCGAGGGAAAAGTGAGTCCTTAATGTTTTCCCAGCCTTCCTCACTATCAGACTGAACCTTTTTTGGATGCAGAAGAGCAGAAAGTAAAGCAGTTTTAGTGGTTGTGAACTCCTTGGAGCAGCTCTGAGGGCTCAGAGGTTTCTTTCATTCCTGAAAGAAAGGAGCAGCTTGTTAGAAGGAGTACACAAACCTCTTTGTGTTATGAAACAGAACTACCTCCTGTAAAGCACCTCATTTAATTACCTACTTGTTTTCTCTTGGAAGGGTCCAAGGGGACCGGTGAGCCTTTCCTCTGTACCAAACACTTGGCTTTTTAATTTCTCTATTGATGTTTAATTGCTTGATATTTCACTAGGCTGCAATGCACCTGGGTGACTGGTAGGGATCAGAAATAAAACTCTGCTCTTTACCAGTGACCTGAACCTTTTTCTTTCTCAATCCTGCAGCAGGCAAGGTCCCTCTGGGGAACACGCCAGGTGTGTTACCTGCTCAGGCTGGCACAGAACTGTCCCCTGGCTGTGCCCCCCTTGGCTGTGTCCAGCTGCTGCTGGGACCTTGTGCCTGCAGCCACCCCCACCCGTGCCTGGCCACCCTGCCCTCTCTCCAGCCCTTACCTCGCAGCCAGGCTTGGCACCACGAGCCCCTGCCTCTACCAGAAATAGCTTCTGCAGCCCTGTTTTCTATTTTTACTCTGAATCACTCCTTCAAGTGTCACCACTCTTCTGCATTCCTGGGTTAGTCACTGCCCCGGCTCAAGCTGAGTTTCAGGGATGTGGTGCTTCGTATGCTTCAGTAATAGCTTGGAGTCATTAATGCTCCTAACGCGGGAGCACAGCCCTCCCAAACCCCTCCTCACCTGAGAGCACAGCAGGACACAGTCCCTGCCTCCCTGCCCGGTACAGCAACACCCCGGGGCTGGTGGCAGAGCAACGCCGCTGCTTTTGTTCAGGGTAATTATGTGCCAGAGAAACAACAAAAGGTTTTATTTGTACCACACCCACCCATTACCGCCTGCTCGCAAGAGCCGGGACAGTTCCCCGGCTGCGCTCAGTCACTGGGCTTTTTGCAGAGTTAAATTACCACGAGGGCATCCCTGAGCTCTCACTTTGGGAAATACGTGCTTTGAAGTTAAATTGAACACTTAGGGATTGCAGAGGGAGGAGTCCTTACGTGTTTCCAGATCTCTCCAGTCCTCTCGATTACAATCGTTTGTGATTTATTGACAGGTGACGTGACCTTGTAGTCGTCAGACAGGAGACCCAGGATAGGATACTGATTCCTGTACCTGCAGAGAGTTGCACAGGTTGTTTAACAGAGCCTAAACAAAGGGAAGCCCGAAGGATGTGTTTTTAGGGAAAGTGAATAACACATTACTTTTTAGTGATGATGGCTGTCACCCCAGGGGACTGACTGCCCGATAACTTCTCGTGCTTCAGTCTGAAGAGTTCCTGAAAAAACGAAAAGCAAACGCTGATGTGAAGTAATGTTTTCTGAAGTATCAGTTCGACAGAGTCACAACAAAATATTTGCAGAAATTGATCTCAAAGTTAACAGTCTGAAACCTGCCCTTCCAGAAGGCTGGCAGAGGAACAGCATTCAGTTAAAACAAATCCTAACCCCCATTCCTGAGCCAGGAGAGGACAAGGGACTTCCTGGTAAGGTTCCACCTACACAGTACATGGAGGCTTACACACAAAAACTCTTAGAAGAGAAATAACTTGTATTATTTTACCTCTTGCTGTTGTTTAATGAAAGCCTCTTTGTCCTCCAGCAGCGAAGTCAGTTCGTGCAGCCTCATTTGCAAGTCGCTGTTGCTCCCCTCTCTCCTGCTGATGTCCTGCTGGAACTGGCACAGCTGGGACTGCGGAACAAGGCAGCAGCTCTCAGGTGTGGAGAGCTCTGGGCAGGGCCCCTCTGCACCGACCCCGGGCTCTGGGGGTGGCGTTTCATTAACACCATCAACAGGGAGACCCAGAGATTTTCAGATCAGGAAGCCGAGCCACACAGTAAATTCAGAAAGTGCTAATTGGGCTGAATTCTAGCCAGTGTTAATTTAATTATTTTATAACTCTGTAAAGCTAAACCAACAATGAACCAGTTGAATTGGCTTCTAGGGTTGGACACTTTTACCACTGATTTCCATGATAGACATTTCCTACAGCTGTGACTGGGATTTATTTTCATTTTCTATTGAGCATCTTTTGACTAATTTCTTATATTAGCAGGACACACAAAATACCCTTTTAGGCCAGGCTGCTAATCAGATTGATCCTTCATTTCTTCATGTAAAGAACAGCTGGGGGTTTTTTAAATCACAGTTTTATGTTCTACTATAAAGGTTTTGAGCCATCACCAGTGTCTATGAGCAAAGTAACTGCAGAAGCAGAAGACACCAGGAAGTGCCTGTGGTGGATCTGTCCTGTTGCAAGTGCAGAGCAGCCGTCCCTGCCCAGGCAGGTGCCAGCAGCGCCCCTCACCCTGAGGCTGCGGATCTCCCTGTCCTTGTCCTCCCTCAGGCTGTTGATCATCTCCACGTAGCGGCTGGAGAGCTCGTCCGTCGTGGTCTGCAGGGTGGGGCTGGAGCAGCTCTGCAGCACAGAACCCGTTGGGATTTTACAAAGAGCTTTCATCTTTACTTTTCCTACACTGATCCCTCTGAGTCTGGGACTCAGCTCCTGCACCCAGCCAGGTGAGCCCTCACCTGCAGCTTGAGGCTCTGGATCTCCTGCTCCAGGGCCCTCTTGCCGTACTCCAGCTCCTTCAGCTGGCAGTCCTTGTCCCCCTCGCTGAGCCGCAGGGACAGCAGCTGTTCCTCCAGCGAGCGGCATTTGGCGGTGCTGTCCCGGAGCCCTTGCTGGAAAACACAGGGGATGAGCACCTGGGATCCCTCAGGGGAGGGACAGCATCACACAGAGCAGGCAGCAGTTATCAGAGTACCCAAAAGTCAGCAAACTGCCCCCATTTTGGCTGCCTGGAATGGCACTGAGAACGTTTCTAGATTCACCTGCTGCTGACGGTTGTTCTCCCTCAGCGAAGCCAGCATTGTTTCATATTCTTTGACTTGAGAATCCTTAAAAGCCAAATCCTTCTTCAGCAAGATATTGTCGGTTTCCAGCTTCTGCAGGACAAAAGTCAAAAGTTCACAGTCAAAAGCTGCAAAACTCTTCCCATAAAGTGCAACACAGTCATTAGTAAAGGGATGTTTTAGAACTGGGAAAATGCTCAACTTCCTTGGAATTTTGGGGTTTAGGTACACAGCACACACTGCAGTGCCTGTGGCTTTATGCTGGGTGGTGAGCGCTGGGATCCTGGACACTGCCCGTCCAGTCTGTCCCAGAAACAATTTAAACAGAAGCCAACAAAAAACCCCAAACAAACAAAAAACCACCCCACTGCACAGACTCCTTGTTCCGTGCTCAAGTTCAAACTCCTTCTCCCTCAACTTTGCATTTTCCAGGACAATGCTGCGACATTCCCAGCAGTGCTGAGCACTTGGGCTGGCGTGGGAAGCGCTGCTGCTTCCCTGAGAGGAATTCTCTGCTGCCTGCGCCCACAGCCACGGAGCTGGGCTGGCCAGAGGAGCTCCGGAGCTGCCAAGGCTGCCTGTGTCCATCCAGCCCCTCCTTGGCACTGCCAGAGCAGCCTCTGCCTGGAATGCCAGCCTGGGGCTGCCGCTGCCGGGTGGGAAGTGAGGACCAGGACTCACCCCCAGGTCATCCTGCAAGTGGCAGAGCTCTTCCCGCAGATTCTTGAAGGTGGAAAGCACAAGTCTCAGGGATTTGTCCGATGTCGCTCTCATCTGGGAGGGGAGGAATTAAATGGATAATTGGGATTAATTAGGCAGCTTTGTTTACAATATGCCTGACGAGAGGTAGAACAGAAACTGCTTTGCAGCTGACAGTAACTTCTAAAACCATTGCACGTCCTTTGAAGTGCCCACAGTTTCTACAAGAAACATTTTCATTGCACTTTGTTCTGCAAACACCAGTGTTCAATGTCTGCCTTGTAACACTGGACAATGTCGTTAAAGGGGAAGGAACAACAGAGTAAGGAACTGCCTTTGTACACCAATAAAGGGAAAAATAAATGTGTTAATACTGCACAATTATTATTTGAGCTTTCAAAGCTTTGTGCTTACACTGATTTTTAAAAATTACTGCCCTGCCTGAAAAGGCACAGAGGAATGAGTCATGTTTGAGATCTGGCAAAGCGTTGGGCTCAAGGGTGAGGGAATTTAATTAACATTTTTAAAAATTTAAATTAAAAAAGTTCATACAGCCAACTCCTCCCTTTAAAAGGAAAAAAGATCCCAAAGATGAAAGGAGTCACCTGGATGAAAGAGAAAGGCAGAAGTGACCACAGCCCAAAACTGCTCTCCTTTGGAATGTTAATTTTAATGCCTCTAATAGTTGTGTATTGATTCAGGTGAAAACATAAATGGCTGCATTTCATGATACATTTATAATATTTAAAAGAAAAATAGACTTTGAAAGGACACACAAAATAACTCCTCAAGTTGTGACTCTCCTGGAAGGGCTGAATATTCTGTGCAAAAGCTGTGGTTTTTTACTGTCTGGACAAAAGTGAAATCCTCCTGTGTGTTCTCCTAACTTGGAAGAATGAGTTCTCATGCTCTCTATCCATCTGGGGATTGGCCCTTGGTCAGTTTTTTATCCCCACTGGTGCCATGGTGTGACTGAGACTTCATTCCTACTGTAACTCACCTTTTTGTTCTGTAATTAAAGTGGAATTGCACTTTTGCCTTATGGTTTTCTTGGTTTTATTGTGTAATACACTATACAGAGTAGTTTAAAAGAAGGAATTGAGTCAAATGGTGAAATTTAGACTATAAAATCGTAAGTAAAACCCCTCTCAGCAATTGCTTAGAGCTGGAGGTTGCTAAATCCCAGAGGTGCCATGTGCTTCTCCAGTGGAATTCTGTGTCCTCAGAGGAGCCTCTGGGAATTCCCAGCTCGGGATCCTGGGCTGTGCAAACCCTTCCCTCTGTCCCAGCTCTGCCCCGTGGCCTAGGGGTCTGGGAACACTCTGGGTGTATCCTGACAATGCCTGGTTCCCCCCAAAAGCCACTTTGGCTGCATTTTTGAATCACAGCGGTGAGGATGTGAAACCAGCTGGACACAGAGACAACAGGAACTGCCTGTTCCAGCTTTTTCACCCAGAGCTGAACCAGCCTCCTGGGACTGTGCCAGCGTGAGGCCACGGAATATTGGGGTGTTGGTGTCCGTCTCCCTTGTGAGAGCAGCACAGAGCAATTCCAGGTGGAAGGAACTGGCGAGGTCAGAGCAGGGCAGCTGTGAACTCAGACCAGGCTGCTCCTTCACAACTGCATTTCTATGGATTTTTTTTTACCAGGAAGTGATTCCAAGGTGCAGCTCCCAGGCAGGATCACCCTCCCCCAAGCTCAGGGAGCCCAGATCAGGACACTCCTGCTGAGGCTGCCCTGGATCCTGATCTGACACACCTGCCTGGCAAGGGCAGCTCTGAGTGCTGAGCTGTGCTTGTGGCATCCGGCAGCAAACAGAACCATTCCTGGTGTCGCTCAGGTGCGGAGGATTTTGTCCTCCTGCTCTGGTTCTTCAGCTCCCTCCCCAGCCATGGGGTTGGGCTGTGAGCAGCTTGGGATTCAGGCTCTGCTCCTGTGTTTTCAGCACCTCCTGTTTGTGTTTGGCTTTTAAAGTAAAGCCTTAGTACCCAACAAAGATGAAAGCTCTCTGTTCTCCTGTCGGTGGTCAAAAGCCCAGAGTTTCCAGTGAAACTGCAGGAAAGCCCCAGTAAAGCTCAGTTTAGAGACACAAGTGCTCCAGCTGACACTTCCCTTAAAGCCACCATTCCACCCCCTTCACTCCAGAAACATGGAATAAGGGAATGCAGAGTGAAGTGCACATCGTGGACCAAGTCCCTGCTGTGAGTGAGCCAGCTCCTGCTGCTCCCAGTTCCTGCAGGCTGCCAAGCTCCCATACCTGGAGGAGATAACGAATCTGCTGCTTTGTTGCCTCAGAC
The DNA here is from genome assembly GCA_013400735.1 of Pomatostomus ruficeps. Classification (NCBI taxonomy): domain Eukaryota; kingdom Metazoa; phylum Chordata; class Aves; order Passeriformes; family Timaliidae; genus Pomatostomus; species Pomatostomus ruficeps. The sequence goes on along the minus strand of VYZT01017530.1, from coordinate 19,847 downwards.
AGTCCTTTGGGAATTAATTCCTCAATCCCTTCAGTCTAAGCAAAGAAGAGAGGAAAGGGGAGACATCTTGATTAAGAATTTTGCCTGGTAGATAGTAATGTGGTTTCTTCATTAATTACACAGCTCTGCTATGAAAAACATCCTTTGTACAAGGCAAATAAGAACAAAAATAGATCAAAGCCTATCCAGAAAACTTCCAAAGTCTTTTATATGTGGGGCATGTACAAAGTGAGATGAAGTGATACATGAGGCATATATTCAAATCCTTAAATTTAACATTTATTTTAAAAGCAGTATTCAAACCAATCCTCTCTCGGGGATTAACAGCTGATGCTCCAACAACTCCCAGCAGTTCGTGGTGGGGCAAAGCCTCGTGTTTCTGACCAGTGAATGGGCTGACAGTGAACCCCAGATGGCCACCAGGAGATGCTGCCAGGATTCAGTGGCATTTGCTTCCTGCAGGTGAACCCTGGGCAGGAATTTCTGCCCCATTCACACTGAATGCCTTCAAAGGTGCAGCACCTGCTGCTCAGCAGCAGCTTCAGTGGCCAGGGAGTGAAGGAGCCTTTGCAAAAACACACTGTGAAAATACAGCTACCTGTGCAAGTCGCTTTCCAGTGAAACCATTACTGGCACAGCAGGAGAGACTTCCCAAATTTGACTCTCATACAGGAATAATGCAAATTCTTCAAGTTTCCTTTCATTATTATCACATTTGCAAATACCTGCCTGGCAGAAGGTTTTCAGGCTCTGAATGTTTTCACCAAGCAGGAACCATTAACTAACAAAGACCAGCCTGTTCCATTTCAGCTGGTTTGGCTTAATTTGCTTGAACCCCCCTCCCTTGGGTGTCACAGACAGCCTGGGCCTCACCTGGGTGGTGAACTCGATGTCGTGGTTCCTGTAAAACACAAAATCCAAGGATCTGTTAACACAAAGCTGCTTGAGGCCCACATTCAGCACTGAAAGATTATCTGGACAATGCAGGGCAAGGAAGGGTCTCTATCAGCTGAAGAGTCGTTACCTTCCCTCTGCGGTGCCAGGCAGGGAAGGTTAAACCCCTCTGCAGGGAGGAATTCCCGGGGAGGCTGGAGTCCGGCACAGCACGGCTGACACAGGCTGCCAATCCCCAGCTCTTTGGGCAGTCACCCCAATTATGGTCAGCTAAGCCAATTACTCCCTTAATTGCCTGGGTAATGCTTTGCCCACAGCTCTGCTGCAATACTCTGCCCTGCCCCAAGTGTTGACTCGGCACTGGCGGGGTTCCTGCGATGGTTCAATTCCCTTTTCCCTGCTACAGGGTCACTTTCCTTACTCAGTGACCTTGGAAAGGACCAGACAAGACCGGGAGTGAGGGGGAAGAATGACTGGGAGGGAAGGGGGGAAGGCTGTGCAGGGCACTGCCTGCTGTGACTCTCATTTCTTCCCACAGATGGTCTGCAGGGCTCTGCAGAAAATGTGCTTAGTGTTCCTTTGGCTATAGAGACTGAGCTTTGTGCCTGGAGGGGGCTGTCCTTTAACCCATGACACAACATCACAACAGGACACAGGAAATCTGGGCATTTGGGTTTTTCTTCAGGACACAGCAATAGAATTGTGCCATGAAATACATGTCAGAGCGCGCTGTGAGTACTTGTTTGCTCAATGTACAAACAGGTGTGGGAGACAATTCTTAAGCATCAAATTCAATAAATTTCCTTGGCTTACAGCATTTTTATGTCCTGAGTTACTTGCAAATCAGATGAATGTGTAAAACATCCAGTCAAGTCTAGCTTTCAGGGAGAAAAAAGAGTGCAACCAATTCACAAACAGCACTGTCCTCTCTGCAGTGCTGGGTGTCTGGGACAGAGTGACAGAGCAAGGGCAATACCTTGTCCCAATCTTCTCCACGTGCTGCAGCAAGCAGCTGTACAGGTCGGTGCTCTTGCGGTGCAGCTCGGCCAGCAGCTCCCCGAAGAAGCGACAGTCGAGCTGCTCGGGGCTGTCCTGGGGGCAGCTCACCTGGCAGGGGACAGGCAGGAGGTCAGAACGGGATCCCTTCCTCGGGATGAAAGCTGAACATGAAAATTCTACCACCAGGATGGATTTAGGTCTGGTTGCTCTTAGCAATTTGTTTACTCTTCCCTTGGCAATGAGCCTTCCGTGTCTGCTGGTTTTCAATAAACTCCAGAAAGGAATTACTTCCTTTAGAACAAGAAACAGGCAGAGCCCTGCTTCCACAGCAGAGTCACCGTGTGTCATCAGCTCTATGGGAACGTCAGCCCCAGCCCAGCGTCCCGAGCTGCTGATGGGAGTGTCGGGCTCTGGAAGGTTCTGCACAGGTCTGGCACTGAGGTCCCCAGGGTGTTTGTCTTTGTCACCCAAACACCGACTGGGTGCACAGGAGGGACCTGCTGCGCTCCCTCCCCAGCTGCACTAACTGGCTACAGGTACAACAGGAAGCTCCTTGTGTGCTTCCAGGGAATCTCCGTCAACAACTTTTGCATCGAATTGAAATAAATTTGAAGCCCTGGTTGATCAGTGTAGGAGGAAAGGAATCCTGAGCTGATGTTTGCCGAGGTTATAAAGCCAGGTGTGTTGTCTCCCAAACCAGAGGCTGTGCTTCCCTCAGCCTTGTGTGCAGACTGACAGGTGAAACCCGACCGAACGGATGGGTGAAGAGAAACAAAACCCAACAACCAGCGAGAGTGAGCTCAGTTAAATGCCACGGGCTGCCCTCAGTCACGGCACAGCTGAGCACAGGTCTGTGACAACTCCTCAAAGAGCCTTTCCCCAGCACCATGAGCCAAAGCCTTGGGCAGCGCCAGACACACACACAGAGCCTGGTTAGCTCCAGGGGCGTGGGGCTGAGCTCAACACCAACCTTTGGGCGCTGCAGACACACAAACCCGTTCGTGCCCGGGGTTTTGGCTCTGCCCAGGAACAAACGGTGCCCAAAAGAAGCGAGGAGCCCTCACCAGCTCGGGGGGAGGCACGCATCTCCTCACGGTGTGTGTCCGGCAGCTGTCGCTCCCCGGGGCCGGGCACAGCTCGCTGGGGCTGCTGGTCTGGGTCTGCTGGCACTGCTGGGTGACCGTGACCGCCGGGCACTGCTCCGCCTGGCACACCTGGAACTGCTTCTCCTGTGGAAAAACCGGGCTTGGTGAGGCTGGGCACGGCTCAGGGGAGTGGGGGATCAACACAAACAGCGAGTGAAATGTGGCTGGGACTGGCACGGCTGCTGCTGGTCTCAGATGGTTTCATAATCCAAATAAAACTGCTCCTATTCAGAACTGAACATGAGTTTGCCTCACTCTTTCATACCCCAGGGTTGTAATTCACTGATTTTCCCTCCAGTTTTAGTAGCTGCAAGTGAAAAGCACAGGAGAGACACCTTTCCCTAGGTGGATGTCCAATTACACATGAAAATTTCCTTTAAAACTCTGCTCCTGATTGACCTAAACCTAAACATACCCCAAGTAACAAAAACCAGAAGTAAAACTATGGTTTCCAGGACTAGACTCCACAATATTTTTATTATTTTCATTGCACATCATCTGCAGAAAGAAAAAAGCTGTTATTTGTAATTTTTTTTCCTTTTCCATTTCAGAGACTGGATATCACAGATAATTCAGCTGGCTAAAATCCAGAGAGGCAGGAAGACTTCAGTTTAAAAAAAGAAAGTAAAAAAACCCTCAAATAAATCACTCAAAACACCAACTGTAAGATGAAATTTCAGACAGGTTTGTCAAATATATTTTTTCAAGAGTGGGTAAAAAAAATAGTCTTTTTAATTACTTTTTTCTAAAATTTTATCTTGGTTGTTCTGTTGTGAAGCTACTACAAGGAACTAATTCACAGTTACTCTTCAGTTATAAACTGATAGTATTAGAGATACAACAGCAGTTATTGGTAGTTAATAATAAATTCTTAGGAAAAATCTGGCAAATATTCCACTTTCTGCTCTCCTTAAATATTGTTTCATTTACCTTGAGAATGTGTCCTAGATCACAACAAGGCAGTTCTCAGGTTGGCAACTACTCCCAACAAAAACAAACAAAAACCCAGTGCCAAACTAACCCAGAAACATCAATTTCCTGCTCCCACCTCAATTTTCTTGTAATAAATAATATAAACACCCACTTACTTGGAGGGGGTTTAATAGCTCGTATTTTCTTATGGTCTTTTCATAGATGACATTATTTCCAGGACAGAAATTGGCCCCTCTAAGGAAAGGGGATAATGGCTCCTGTAGAACCTGTAAATAAAAACATCCATAAATCTCAAACAGCAAACTCAGGATTAGTGTAATTTTGACTAAAGTTAGATAATTTAAAGACATGTGAGATGTCCTCTAGGATGTGTACATTTGTGCGTGTGTCCATTTGGAAACAAAGGGGCTGTGCTTGCACGGAGACTGTGAAATAAATACTGCAGAAACAGTAATTAATCAATATTAATGAAGACTTAACTGCCGAGAGGTGGGAGCCTGACTGGCCATTCTGCAGTGTTTTCAATCCCTCAGAATTCCATCTCTCACCCTCAGAGGAGAGAGCTGGCTGCTCTCTAAGTGTTTCTCCTCCCCAGGGAAACAGCTGGGGAAGGCACGAAGGGAATTCCAGCACAGTTTCCCTACCTGATCCGGGTTCTCGATAATGATCCTGCGAATGGTGCCCTGCAAGGAAGGAAAAAACGTTCAGAGATGGCTGCACCTCAGCCTCTCACACCTTTCCTGACAGAGCTCAGGCCTTCATGGGTTCCCAGAGGAATCTGATTATGGACCTTGCTGTAAATACTTTGGAATCCACTGGCCACAATCGCCTGGAGAGGTTTTAAACCCAGGGCCTTCCCAACCCCAAAGGAATTGGCCCATGTGCAGCATGGCAAGACACAACTCATCACTGCATTGGAAGAGTTGGGTTTTTCTCAATCCCCTCTTTGCAGGTCTGAGGGAATTAGTCCTTATTTTCTGTAAGTGCAGCAGAACAGGCTACAAATCAAAGCCGGATGGGGCTCCCTGGATCCCACATCCCTGTTCCAGTCCTTCTCTTTTCCTTTCAGTTTTTCATGTTACACATCAAACTCAGCTGGTGTAGATGGAGATGCATCATCAACTCTTTGTTTCACCAAGGCATGAAAATCTGGATTTTGCCTAATCTCAGAAATGGACAGAGGAGCTGCCCAAAACCCCACTGGGTCGCATCCAGTGCACACAACTCTACAGTTGCCACCTGTGGGAACAAGGCCCACATGGAGCATCTGCACATTCCTGAATGAAAAATGAGATGTGCCTCTTTAAATTACCAAAATCTGCCCCTGGCAGCAGCTTTGTTTTCAAAGAGATTTCTTCAGGTTTTGCCCCAGCACTGTCTACAAGCAACTGCAGACCCTGTCCTCCAGCAGTTGTAACAAATCACACATTGCTCCAACTCCTCACATCCAGGTCTTTACCCAAACGAGCAGAGCTCCCACTGAATCCAGTCTAAGGCCTGGGCAATTTGTCAGTTTGCAGTGTGCTGTTCATTCTCCCTCACAGCACAAACCTCCAATTTTCATAATGAATCATTTCTTCCCCAAACCCAGGGGGAAGTTTATGTTGCTGCAGCTCAGTCTCAGACACATTCTCAGCCAGGTGAGAGCAGCTCTGAAGTAGGTCAGGTTTCCTGTCAACTGTTGCATAAGTTTAGGAAGCCTGGAGCAGTTTTCCAAATCTCCCAAGAGTGAATCATAACAGCACCAGGAAAGAGAAACAACAGCAGAAAAGAAACTGTTTTTACAGCAGTCAGAGTAATTAAGACATTTCAAAATTAAAACTGCTGCAGGAACAGGGAGCTGCTCAGTGCTGCTGCCAGCCCGACTGCCAGCAGGGTGTATGGACACTGTTTGGGGACAGCACAGAGGTGGAACCCTGCATCGCTGACACCTGCGGAACTGGAACCAGAAAGTAAAATACTCAACAAAGGAATGGCCACTGGTCCTTCCTTCCTTCAGCCCGGCCTCAGAGCAGGCCCAGCCCGAGCCCAGTGTCCGTGCTGGAGCTGTGACACGGGAGAGCCGTGGGAGAGCAGGGAGTGCTCCATTCCGAGCCCACGGCGCGGCACAGGGACACCGCATGGCCTTTGTGTGACACTGAACAGCAGCTCTGGAATGCGCTGAAAGGCTGCGCAAACAGGCCAGGACTAAATCACAGGGCCCCGGGAGACGTAACTCACAGTCCAGAGAGGATAACACATCCACGGTGTTCTCAGGGGAATAAACCCACAACAGAGCATTTTAAGTTGAAACAGACCTGTCTAATATTCACAAGGACAGAATCATTGTATATGCAGTATTATACAGAACCTAAGAATGTTTTGCCTGGATGAAATTATGCTTATTTTTGAGATCCCCAAACTCTTTCATTTTCAAAGAACTGCTTTACAAACTCGGATTTGCCTGCCCTTTCTCCCGTTCCAGCCAAGCAGGCTGGACTGGCACAGGCTGGGAGGGGACCAAGAGGCAGAAACGCTGTGTCTGTGCCAGCCTGGGGTGCCCACACACAGCTCCTGTCTCTGCACAAGGAGGTGCCACCTCCAAGGCCTCTGGAGCTGTCCCCTGGCCGTGGGGACACTGCCAAAGAAAGGATCTCGGGCTGTTTCCATTTTCCAGCATTCCCGAGGGATGTAGCTCAGGCTGCTCTCTCCATTCAGCCACAAGACGCAGCGTTTGGAGATGCAGCATTTCCTAACTGCGAGAAGGAAGGGGAAGGTGGATTCCAAAGGGAAAGCCCGGTGCTGTTGTGGGTTTCAGTGGCATGAGTGGGTTTGGAATTTATAACAGCCTGACCTCAGTCTGGGTCTATTTACAGACTCACAGAATGGTTGGGATGGGAGCTTAAAGTTCTTCCCATTCTAAACCCCTGTCATAAGGTTTATAAAGAGAATTTCCAAAGGTAACAGTAACACTTGCATAAATATTTTTGTGAGTCCTTAAGATTTTTAAATAATATTTTTAAATTTTAGAATAAGCATTTGATAGGCTTATCCTCACTGTGTGCCAATTTTATGGAGAAGAAATCAGTCCACTCACTTTTATTTCAACAGGTTCCCCTTCAGCCAACCCAGAGATGAAAGTGAGAATTCCATCTATGTCAGACACCTTTATCCAAAACACATTGTCTTGCTAATTACAAACAATCCAGTCATCTAATCACAATTTATGAGTTCCAGTTGGCAGGTGAAATGGGGAAATGTGTTTGAGGGCTGTTACAACACAGACCAACCCTAAAGCTGGTTAATGTTACACCATTTTCATGGGAGCCCTTTGTACGTCACAGGACTGAGCCCAGCCTCACAAACATCTCACTCCCAAAATTCCTCGCACGGACAGAGAACCCCTGCAAAGCCTGTCAGGGTTTCACCCTCTACAAACATCTCACATGTGCCACTTCCTGTGTTTATCTTTTCGTGACCGTGGTGAAGGGATTCATACACAAAAGCCACACTGGAAGGGAATTTATTCCAAACACCTCTCGTTTACATCAAGCAGAGCAAAATTTGCTGTGAATGACTCCAAGGACAAAAAGTTACACCAAAAAAAGTAAAAAAACCCCTGAATTCTGAACCACAAAAAGTACCATCCCTTATGCTCTGTGCACACCCCAATTTCAAATTCTCCCTCTCTCCAGCGTACTAAAAGTGTACACAAACACCAGAGCACTCCCCAGCCACATGACTAAAGCCCAGCACTGAATCAACAGGGATGTAGATGTTTGTTGTTGTTAATCCACAAAAGCTCTGCCCAAGCAAATTAAGCGTTGCTCAAAGACAGCCCTTTGCTTTACCAGCCGTGCAGAGCTGAAACTGCAGCTCTGGGCTGCCCCAACCCCAAATCCTCGGGTTACAACAAACACAGAGCTGGGTTTGGTGTCAGTCCATTATTCACTTTACGTGGCCCTACACAACCAGCTCAAAGGGCAACTGATCCACTCCTTGGGAATGCCCTACACCCCTCCCACGGCTTCTCTCTGGCAACTCCCTTTCAGCACCAAGTGTGCCACTTCTGCCTCCTCCCAGCTGACTTCCCTGTTTGTTACTGTTTTCTGCTTTAATAACTTCCTAATAATCTGTGTTAGGCGCCTTCCTTCTGCACCACTGAAACTGCAACCCACACAGAGCCCGACTGAGCTACACCCTCTTGTCTTTAAAATCTCGTCCAGCAAAACACTTCAGCAAGAAATTCGTTTTCATCAGCAAGACGCAATGGATTCCGTGACTACAACAGATGTTGAAAATTAAACATCCTTCACAGAGCAGCAACAGCATTTGAGTCTGTAATCCTTGTTCACGTTCTTATCTAGGCAGAGGAAGCCTGGGACTGCAGTGTTTATGCCAATGAATATTTAATTAATTAACTGCAGTTCGGGCTACCATCCAGCCTAGCTGAGCAGATCGCTTATCTGGGAGGTGAGAGCCCTGTGTTTACACTGCTGCCCTACATCTCGCAAAAGAGGGTTAACAACTTGGGTGCAGAGGGAATGGCTCTGCCAGAACCAGCTCCTGTAAAGCCACTACGATCACAGGCTGGAAAAACCCACCAAGATCATCGAGTCCAACCATTCTGCAGCACTGCCAAGGCCACCACTCGACCACGTCTTCAAGTTCCACATCCACACATTTTTGAACACTGCCAGGGATGGTGACTCCACCATTTCCCTGGGCAGTGTGTTCCAATGTTTAACCATCTGTTCAATGAAGGAAATTTTCCTAATATCCAACCTAAACCTCTGCTAACACGACTTGGGGCTGTTTTCTCCTGTCCTTGTATTAGCGCAGCTGCTCACTTCCCAGGATTTACATAAATCATCCTGGAGAGGAAGGCAGTCCTCAAACTATGCAAATACTGCTTTGAAAGGAATTCAGTTCTTGTATTGGTCTTAATCCAGATTCTTTCTGGCAGGTAAATATAACACGGGAAAGAAAATTCAGTAAGAGTCAATCTTGAAACAAAGGTACGTTGCCGTTTGAGTAGAGCAAAGCAATCCTATCGATGTTAATGATATTCTGCTGTATGAGAAAAAAAATGGTTTGAGAAAAAATACTGATCTCCTTTTCTGGTTTTACAGTCAAATCTGTTCTTAAACTATTGGTTTCTAGTTTCAATATACCAGTTGCATGTGTTAAAATGACATTAAATTCCACCGATACTTTCAAGCCATGCCTTGAACAACACACACACAGAACAAACCTGCTGAGCTGCATTGTGAGGGCTTTCCAAGCCCAGCTCCAACAGCTCAGTCGCGGACCTTACTAAGCACCATCGATTCAAAGAGAACTAATAAGCGCACAGGCTGCGTGTTGTATTTACATGAGCAGCCCCGAGCCAGCAGCGCCGGCGGTGACATCCCGGCGTGGGAAGGGAGCACCGCCGGCGGCGGGACCGCGGCTGTGCGGGGCAGAACCGGCAAAAACGGGGCTCTGGCTCCAAAGGGGAACAGCCCCGGGCGGACACCGCGCTGGGGCCGGTGCCAGTGACCGCATCCCTGCCCGGGACAGCCCGGCGGGGCTGGGGACACCGGGGAGCGGCCACAGCGGCTTTTCCACAGGGAACAGCGTGGGACGGGCGGAGGGGCCGGGGCTGGACCCGTCCCACCCCCGAGGGAGCCCGGACCGACCCTCAGACCCTCCGACAGCTCCCGGGGTCGGGTCCGGCTTCGACGGCGCCTCATCCCGGCCGGGAGGGGAGCAGCGCCCGAGGGGCCGGGCAGGAGCCGGGTCCCGGGGCCGGAGCAGCGCCCGAGGGGCCGGGCAGGAGCCGGGTCCCGGGTCCCGTCCGTGTCCGCCGTACCTGGGGCGGGTCGCAGCCGTGCCCGCAGTCCAGCGGCGAGGAGGCCCGGGAGGAGCAGGAGGTGCTGACCCGGCGGCAGCCCGGCCCGTAGGTGCGCACCCGGTCGTAGGCCACGGCGCCGT
>VYZT01017517.1:0-11064 GCA_013400735.1 Pomatostomus ruficeps | reverse complement strand
ATTTATATATATAAAGGTTACTTTCAGACTTCACTACTATCAGTGTTTTAGGGAACAGAAATTGCTTCCAATGAGAATTGGGTCTCCATGCAAATATTTAGTTTCTGAAGCTACAGGCCCTACAGCAACTGTGAATTTTCATGAAGATACTTTTATTTTTAAATACAGTCATTCATTTTTCTGTGTTTTACTGAAAAACTCAGAGAAATTTAATTTTATTATACAGGGACTCATGAATTTTACACAGGTGAATTCAGTAATTGCTTGTATTTTTAAATGTCTAAGAAAGTCTTGACCTAGGCTAACTCTACCAAACAATGCTTATGCAACATTCAGAAATTATCACAAACATTCCAAGATGTAGCTTAGATATTCCCATGATGTTCTGAGGAAGAAAAATATTTAGATGTTTGCTGAGGAAGAAAAGTGTCTAGGTGTTTGGATATGAGCTTTCCCATTTCAGCTGGCTTTGAGAATCGCACAGCCCATTTCATTCACTAACATCAGTGTGGCCCTTTGAAGGTTCTGAATTCTGTGAAAAAGACCAAATCCTGTTTTAAATAGGTCATAGACAGACATGAATTTAAAGTAGATCTGGTAAATTCCAAGAGAAATTTGGAGTGGATGATCTTTGCACAGAGAAGACAAATATAGCCCTAGAAATGCTACATATTTAGTTTTGCAACATTTCTAGTGAATTATTTGTCTGACCTAGAAAATGATAATATGCTCACCTCCGACAGTGGTAACATAGTTATAGTAAATAGTAATTAGTTTCATTTGTATTGGTTTGCATTTTTATAACAATGTTCACCCTGAAGTTCATTAAAGCGTTCCGACAGAAAATAAGGTATATTGTGATTTATGGACATGTATTCTATTATATCGTTTGTATACATAACTTCCATGGATAAAGTCAAAGTCTTTAATATATGGATATTCACCTTCTCTTATGCTCCAGCATGTTTACCAAAACTGAATTGAGTATCTCCACAACTTAAATACAATCTTCTATATCTTGAAATAGAAAAAAGAATCTAATTAAATTGTCACATAGTTTCCTATTCTATGAAGAAAGGCACCACAGTGGGTCATCTGATCCAACTTCCCTGCTTAGGCAGGGTCATCCTAGAGCACATTGCACAAGATTGCATCCAGAGAATTCTTGAATATCTCCAGTGAGGGAGACTCTCCAGCTTCTCTGGACAATCTGTCCCAGTGCCTGTCACCCTCACAAAAAAGAAGTTTTTCCTCATGTTCAGGTGCAACTTCCTGTTCATGAGGTTCTGCCCTTTGTCTCTTGTCCTATTGCTTACCAGCACTGAGGAATGATGACAAATATTTTATAGAACATAAGAAATTATGTATCATTATCTTATTTATCTCTCAGAGCTTGTACCTTGGCTTCTTTCCTAAGCATGCCCTTACAGATCTAAAAGGGAATTTTTCTAAGGAAATATGAAATAAAATTGACAAAATATATCCTCAGTATTCTTGTATTTCCATTCAAGAATTTTAAACAAGTTTTATACACAGTTTTTTCCCCCATCTGTAAAAAAAGACTTTTCTTAAGCATCAGTAAAACTATTAAACCTAATATTTTAGGTTTCTACATTGAACAGCTGAATATACAGTGCTTAATTTAAAGCCTGTGAGTAGCCTGAGCATTTTAAGAATGTGTTAAAACTTGAAACCTGAATGATGCACTCAGCAGTAGTACAATTAATAGAATCAGTGTTTGGTGCAATGTAGAAAGCCCATCTAATTAATTCTTTCCTGGGAAAGGTGTAAAATGTTGAATCCTGACTTTTTATTTTCATTGAGGGAATCTATCAAAGGCACTATGATATTTTCCTATCTATGAATACGAAGATCTGCTATTCATTATTAGAGGTTCACACGATATAGTCTCACAGAGCTTCATATTCCATATTCTGACTTTCCTTCGATCATTGGATACAGAAGAACTACCTTATTATTTTTGGAATCATGAGGTAGGAACCACATATATTTTCTCTTTGTTAATTAAATCTGGAATAGCGAAAAAACCATTTTTCATAGAGAATTGCACTTAATAACATATAAAACCACAGTGCTTGCAAAGAGAAGTGTTCTATGACATAATTGCTTCTTAACTTTTCCCAAACCAAGCAAAATAAAATGATAAACAGATGGATGTCCAGAGCTTCTTAACAGAGTTTATACAGTGTGCCTCTTATTCTAGACCACTTTAACATTGTTTAGCTCAATGTTTCAAGTCTAAACACTGGTCTCAACATTCATCCCTTCAGCATTAAACATGTATTTAGCGAGATAACAACAATTTCTTTCATCCACTGAAAATAAATAAGTGCAGTTCTAAAACATGATGCTGTAATATGTTGTATCAATACATTCTTGAAACAATTTATCATACTTCATTACAGACATGAAGGCCAAAGAGATATTTACAGATACGTTCAATAAAAATGCAAGTTCCATACAGCATATCTGGAATCTAAAGCTACCCTCTAGAAAACTGTGTGATAACATCTGTATTCTTAAAATACAATTAATATTTCAGTAAATAGTTTTTAGTCATTAATTTAATGTTTACATAAAATTCCAGCTGCTGAGATTCACAGTCATCCTCTTTTTAAAAATGTGATCCTGACAATCCGGCCTTTGCCTGACAAGCAAAAACCAGACAGTAAAATATCAGACTGCACAAATGCACTGTTTTGTGATAATACCTCACACAGAACTATGTTTGGTTTGCATGGGGTAGACGAGATTAGATGCAGAATGCAGTCAGGAAGAAAAATATCAGAAAGGTACTTGGAAATTGAGCTTCCACTCCGATATATGCAACAGTGCTCCTCTCATCTGTATTGGGAGCCCTGTGGAAAACCTTGTATTCTATGCAGTGGCTCTGGATAATCCATGCCTGCTCTGTTGGGGCCCAGGCTTAGGGCCTGCGCAGCCCAAATATGAGTGTGAGCAGCTGCTTTAAGGGAACGTGCTGGCATGTCCCACATCAGTGTGCGCTGTGCTGGTAGGTGTTATGACAGAGATAATATTACAAAATGTCAAGAGATGGTATGTGGTTCTCTTTGTCATGCACAGTAACGGGTGCAACAGAACGAGCTCTCCATGAAGGGGATCTGCAAAGGGTGCTATAGGAAAGTCTACCCTTGGTCTGTGCTGCATGAAAGAAGGGTTGTCAGGATACAAGGGACGCAGTTTACTCTCTATCTATAATCCTCTTTATAATCTCCTATTTAAACAGCTGTTTCATTACACCATGTGTTATTGGGCCTTTTTCACTGAGACCTGCAAAAACTTTGCACTGCCCTACACCTCCCTGCTCCCATCCTCCCCTCAAGGGCAGAACACCCTAACTGCCCTTTTTCTATCCCGTGGGCCTGTACAGACTTTCACACTTTCACCTTTCACCACCAGATCTACATTCATACAATTGTGTGATCATAATTCTATTGATCTTCACTTTTATTTTCTCATGTTAATCCTTTTCTCTATCCATGAAAATCACTTAGCTGGTGCAGAGCACTCAAAACACTTGAGACATCTGTTAAATGTGTTTTGAAGGCTACAATTAATGAGGTATTCCAATGCCTCTGGGAAATCAGATTGTTAGTTGATACTGTGATATTTCACATGAAGAATGGATGAGTTGAATTTGCTGTGAATACTGTGACTTCATTTGTTGTTTCTTATTTTTTTTTTGTATGTGCATTGAAAGAGATTTAAGTGTATAAATGTGTTGTTATTTTCTGCCATCACATGACCTTACACTTGCTCTTGTGTAAACACTCAGAGTAAACGGAATATTTTCCTGATAGCTCCGTTTCTCTGAATAGGCTTAGAGATACCTCCTATTGTTTATGAATACTGTATATTTTCTTCTTGTATTGTAAACTCCAGTTTAATAGCTGGTCTCTTACTTCTTTCTGTCTTTCCCCTTCAGTCTTTGACCAGAATTTTCAGGATAGTAATTCAAGACACTTACAAAAAATTGATGACTTAGTAGCACTAGCTTGTGTTTATCCAAGAAGTCTGGATTGCTAGGTAGGTTATATAAGGCAGAAACTATGTGACACGAATCTGTGGATGTGTTTAGTGGGAGATTTTTTGATAAAGGGACTGGAAAGAAGCAAGCCTTTTCGACCACTCCTAAGAGATTACACAAGAAATCCCATGAGTCAAGTAGAAATCCCTATCAGCCAGGATGTCACAAGAAAATTTTATTTAATTATCAGCACATTTACTTGCTTATGCTTATGCCACACTCTGATGTTAGACTACAGTGCTCATACTCCAGTGAAAGGTTTCACCTATGCTAGCTCTCTAAGGAGGCAATTTTAGCCATGGAATAAACAGCTGGACTGCAAGTTTCACTTCTCAGGACAGGATCTCAGTCACAAGGTCTTAGTGCAATAAAAGTATTGCGAGATCCTTAGACTTATGGATAGTCCAAACCAAACACTGAAGAGGTAGAAAATCAAAGCCCTCATTTTGTTTCTGGATTCAGATTAATTTCCACAAGAATTATATATGTAGGAACCAGCAAGAATGGGCCAAAGTGTTCTCTAGAAAACCAAGGAATGCATTGGGCTCATGATGTATTTTTAGTTACAGCTGCTGTTTTGAATCAAGAACAGAAATACAATAGTGTCAATATCTTGCCTTGCAGAAATATCTGTGACTGATGCACCCTATCTTCTGGACTTAGGAGGGTACTAAGTGGGTACTTTCCCACAGTTTGCATGAGAATGAGATTTAGATCATAATTTCACCTGCAGCCAGAACGAACAGGTCTCAAATCAATATCCTTATGATTAAGTGTCCCTAAATTAGAAAATAAAATTCAAATTTAAAAACTGGAAAAAGAATGCCAGTCTGTTGCAATAAAAATACTTACTTTGCAGAATATCCTTCCTGAAATTTTATTTTTACCTAGTAAAGGACAGTCTATTTTTTGTATATATGGAGTGTGCATTGCAGAGTAAGATAAGGTTTTCTTGTAGCATACTGCCGATATTTGTTGCTATAAGTTAATTCTGGCCACTCTTCTAGCTGTCCCATGTGAATCTGCTGATTAGACACTGTATCTTCACCTCCTGTATCTGAATCTATGATGTTTCCATACAAATTCTTAAAAAAATCCTAAACAACAACAAAACCCCCAAGCAAACAGAGAAATAAACAAAAACCCCAAACAAAGAAAAAAACCTCACATAACCTCCCACGAGACACACAAGGTGAAACAGACAGTGTAGGAAAGAAATTAGTTCAAGCTGACAGGGGTTAGGAGCACAGTCTGTGAAGCACAATTTTCCTGATTCTTGGTTTATGCTTAATTTCCACAATTGCCATAAACAATTTGAGTTACAAAACACACTACTGGATTTTTCAGTACACAAAGCCTGAGGCTTGGCATGCAGGTTCATTTCTAGACTGGGGCATGGGGGAAGTGTGTATGTGTTTATTTTCTTTTCTTTCTTTTTTAATGTGCATTTAAAACATGTAGAAAGGGTAAAAATTTCAAAGTGTTCAGAATGTTACTGCAGTGCAATGTGTTTATATAACTATCACAAAAAGCACAGAGAAAGATAGCTTTGAACCTGGGCTCTCCTTAACAATTTTTCTTTAACAGAGATAGCATAATGAAAAATACTTAGTTAAACTGCTGGCCAAACTCTTATTGTTTGTACCACTCCTGGAAAAGACCCTGGGGAGCAGCAGTGGAATCTGTGCAATTGATTGGCTGGTTAAAGAGAGGCCTATTAGATTGAGACAGGCTAGATTGATTATACAGCAGCAGAAGGAGCTCAGATTCAGAGCTGAGTGAGCGTCAGGGTGAGAGAGAGGGAGAGGAAGCGAGAGAAAGCGCGCAATAGAGGGAGACTGTACCCACTATAGCATCAGTGTGTGACAGCTGGTGCCTGATAACACTGATACTGAGCTTCAGTGGAGAACTTGCTGAGCTACCTTTTTTCATTTGCAAGCGGATGCCAGCTCTAAGCCAGTGCAACTGATGACAGACTGGATCTTGGAATAGTTCGTTTTACTTACAATTACATCTCTCATGATCTGCAGCTCTGAAGAAGGGGCTTATTACAGACGGCAAAAATTCATCCTCTCCCCTTACCTCACGTAATATTGATGATATACGGAGGTTGATCTTCCAGGTAAGGAAATTATCATTTGCTTTTCTGAGCAGCTAAAAAAGGAATTATTCTTTTTGTATCTTGCATGTTAAATACAAGCTTTGCCATTCGTTCACAGAATGCCTTTTTTGCACTTGTATTTCTTTCACTCACAGATTATATGTACCAATTATGATGTACACCTGAAGACAATTAACAGGACATGGTTTGTGCATTGCATTTATCGTGCTTAACCCTTTAAGTGAATGGAATGAGAAAACCAGAAAAGATTACTTCTAACTACTTGGATGATGTTTTAATGTAACTTGTCCCACACATGCTAAACAGTCTGGAGTAATAATGGCTCACCCATATAATTAATTCATTAGTGTACATATTGTGAAGCCAGGTAGAGAGAATATTTACCTGAAGGATTTCTCAGTGCTTGTCAGTAGTTTGAAATAGTATCTGTGTCTTGACTGCAAGCTTACCACTGCTGAGCAAATATGATCAGCCTTAAATAATATACCATTAGACTGCCATTTTTATAGATATAGTAGTTATTGCTAGCATTCTGCCTGCAAAGTGAAGATCAAGGCTTGTGACCTGAACTGTGAAACCTAGGCTGCTCTGTTACATTGGGCTGCATGTTTGAAGCAGCCTTCCCGTGGACTAATTGCCTGTTTTGATGTGACATTGGCACTCCTGTCTCCTAACTGCCGAGCTCTACATAAAGTTTCCATGTGTTTCCTTCAGCTATGTTGTAAGCGGTTTTGCTGTGATAGGTGGTAGGTTGTAATAGATTGCTGTGATTTTAAAGGTGATAGACTATATCTGAAATAACCCAGCTTTTGGTTTTGGAGTAAGTCAGGAAGTTGATTGACTGGGGATTTACAGGCCATGGGAGCGTAACGCTAAGACAGCTCCTTCATTAGCAGCACATTCCTTCCAGCTGTGACAACATGCACCACCTTCCCATCACTTTGTGCACTCTGCTCCTTGCTCCAAACTGCGGAGTTTTTCATATGCCAGCTATTGTGATTACTCTCTCTGTGTGAAGTAGAGGCATCAATCTATCAATGCAAGCATTTAAGTAGACTTTCACCCAACCAAGTAGTGTTCCAATGGTCTGGCCAGTTAAGAAACTGCCTATAGCAGGGTCTTGATGTTAGAATGTGCACCTACATGTAATCCAATTTATCCAATGACAAAAGAATCACAACTACAGAAAAGCACTTTCTTCTCTTTCTTTACCAAGAAATTTTTAATAAATTTCTGTAAAACACCATACTTAAGTAATTAATGACTTCTCAAAAACCCAGATGAGAAGTGGAGTCGCCAAAATGATTATTTATAATTTCTAAAAGACATAATAAAAACTGAGGACCTTAGGTATATTGAGATTTTTTTAAAAACTAAAAATAATTTGAAGGGGATATATAAGTGACCACATGAATAAAATATGCAATGCTTAAGAGAAAGCTTCATCTTCTATAATGTATCATATGAATAAGCACTGGCAAAACAAGAACTAAACTCATGAGCCCAAACGAAAGGCTTACTTAAACTATAGCATCTCTGCTGTTTTAATACCTTATCTCTCCTCTATGAATAGTGTTTGTGTTGTTTCTTATACACACAAATGTCAACAATTTCAATATTTCCTTCTGAAACTCATTCCAGGCAGCCAGAAATTCTCTTGGGAACACATTTTGCCTCCATAGCTTTAATGAGTGGTATTTTAGTCCATAAAATACTGCCAAATGTGAGAACTGGATACATTGACTATGAAGTCAGAGTGCAGAATCTGACCATAAATAATGGAAAGAAACCCTTTACATTTTAATTACCTGACTGAAAGTTTTAACAGTAAGACAAAGACATGGGTATTGAGAGCTAGATCTACTAAGCATAGACTGTATCTTATAAGGAGCTAAGATAACTGAATGTCTCATTCACTTTGTATTCTTGCAAAGCTTAAGGCCTGCCTCAGTATATTTCATGTGCAGTTTGACTAGCAAAAAATAATCCTCTATGCGTGCTCAAAAGCTTTCCTACAGCTCTTATTAATATCTCTCTTTTCTTTCTGAAAAGTCTTGTTCACTATACCTGTGCTCTTTAAATATACCTTATAGTTTTCTGATTAGAAGAAAAATCATAGCAATTCTGTGATTTCAAAGACAGCAATATTGTTCCCTCCAGATTACTGTCTGTTACTACTCAGGTTACATTCAAGCCATGAAACTCCAGATAACACTAAAACGTGTTTATTTTTGCAATGGGAGTATTTCATTTGAACCCTAATTTTATTTTTTTAAAGTGCAAAAGAGAACCAGAAACCCAAACAATCAGTTAAGCTTGCACTCACAGGATCTTCTTTTATCAGATTCAAAAAAAAAAGGATAAAAAACCCTCAAATCAGAAAGAGTTAAGTGTTTACATATTAAAAACCGTGCATTTTCTTTCAAGTCTTTGATAATGTTAATCTGGACATTTTGCAACACTTTAAACCGACTCAGTTATGTCATCTTTTTCTCAAAAGATTAATTTGACCTTTTTGAAATTAATATTGCATTCCTTCCCAGCTTGAACTCAGAGAATGCAAAATTTATTTTCATTTTCCTAGCTAACTTAAAGCCATTAGGGGGCTCTTTCCTCCTATGATATCACACAGCAAGCTGTAATAAAAAAGTGCAGCTAGTTACTAGACTTGTTAACAAAAAATTTCTACTTTAATTAATTTTTTTTTTGGTGTAGACAATTTTAATAATACAGAGCAACTAAAAATCTCACTATTTTTGTTTGTTTGTTGGAGAGGGTTCTGTTTGTTTTGAACTTTTTTATTGCACATAATTAAAACCTTTTGCTGTCAATTAATGGTTATGTCTAGAAGTTACTTTATGTCCCATAAAGGAGAAGGAAGGAACATATTCAGGAAAAACTTCGAAGTAATCCCTGGGATTACTAAATCTAATTAACAGCCTGAACATGAAGGACCACTTATGTTCAAAAGCTAAAGTTTATTTATTCTAATAACTGAACCACAGTGTAACTAGCAGTAAAACAAACAAACAAAAACACAAACGAAGAAACCTAAACCTATTTCTGTTGACTACTGTTATATTGTACTGAAAAGAACCTGGAGTACCTGAAAGTGAAATACTCTTCACTTAACACAGCTTACTTTCAGAAGGGCTAACTATGTGACCAGGATTTTTGGATGACTCTTTATTTCATAAAACGAGAAAGTTTCAATTCTGAAAATATTTACTCATATGGGCAGCTACACTGAACTTACTGTGGACCAAATTCCAACGTCTTGGTTCTGCCTACTACCCTTTCGTTTCTGTAAATTCATTACACCACTGTATCTGAAATCAATTGAGAAGTTTGTACTATTTCTTTTGGGGTTGTGAATTTTGTACAATTACTTGTGGGACTCCTTGGAAAGAACTATAGAATAGTCTGATGCAGACTAAGGAAAAGAATTTAATTTGTTGTAAAACGCAGCAAGGTGGTTGCAAACACTTCAGTATCATGCTGAGGTAAGGCCAGGAGAAACATGAGTGTCAAAAGACAAGCAAAATGATTGTCCATCTGTTCCAGTTTTGAAGAATTTTCTTATTCCTGCTATCCTTGAAAGAAAAACATATCCCAGTTTGGGAAATGACTTTACCCACCTTGAACCAGCTTGCTATTTTATATTGATTGGTTTGGAGAGGTTCCAATACTACCAACTCCATTCAAGAAAAAATAAATAAAAAGGACTGACACACTTTGTGATGCTTGGCATTCAAGACAAAGGAATATAATCTAGCCAAGTTGGAATCTACCAAAAAAATTCAAGAAATTGTGTTATTTCTTGATTTTGCTACACATCTGAATAACCTCTTTATTTTTACATCCTATTATAGTAACTATCTTATGACATATCAATGAAGAACTGTTCTGCTAAACAGCACCTAGAAATTCCAACCAGCATCTCAAGACACTTTGTTTACTGCTCTGTATAGACAGGGGTTCATGCAATATAATGAAATTGTCAAAAATATGGAATAAATGAAGTATTATTTCTGAGTTGGATAATTGATGCCTCAGACTCAGAGAAGATGATCTTCATTAGCTATATTATTAGCGCATTGCAAATTCAGCATCATACAAATTATCTTCCTGTTAGTAGAAGAGGACATTTTCATTACTAAAAGGTGGCTAAAGTTAACTATGACTTGCTTGTATTTCAAGGAATTAATTATGTACACGTGAACAGTCACCAAAGCTGAGATGGCATTATTAGTAATTCATCAGGCACAGCATAGCCAGCCAGTCAGAGGAGGTGATTGCCCCACTCTATCCTGCACTGGGACGGTCTTACCTGGAGCCTTGTGTGCAGTTTTGGGTGTCACAATATAAGAAAGGTATAAAGCCTTTAGGGAGCATCCAAATGAGGGCCACGAAGAGGCTGAAAGGTGGAGGGGAGGGCATTTGAGGAGCAGCTGAGGTCACTTGGTCTGTTCATCCTGGAGAAGAGGAGACTGAGGGGAGACCTCACTGCCGTTACAGCTTCCTCATGAGGGGAAGAGGAGGGGCAGACACTGATCTCTTCTCTGTAGTGTCCAGTGACAGGACCCGAGAGAATGACATGAAGTGTTGTTAGGGGNCCGAGAGAATGACATGAAGTGTTGTTAGGGGAGGTTTAGGTTGGATATTAGGAAATGATTCTTCACCCTGCGGGTGGTCAGGCACTGGAACAGGCGCCCCAGGGCAGTGGTTACAGCACCAAACCTGACAGAGTTCAAGAAGCGTTTGGACAATGCTCTCAGGCACATGGTGTGATTCTTACATTGTCCTGTGCAGGGCCAGGAGTTGGACCGACGATCCTTTTGTTTTCCTTTCAACTCAGGCTATTCTATGATTC